>SNQJ01S0206512.1:0-16364 GCA_010110895.2 Picea sitchensis | reverse complement strand
TTGTAGGAAATCTTACCGTTGTCACCTTAGTAAGAAATCCCCTTGTTTTAGTGATGGAGGAGGTCCACCACAAGGGAGGCTTCCTTGGTGACCTCAAGGGATCAAAATAGCAAATTTGATAGCCAAGCCTATCGCCCCCTCTTGATAACCTAAGTCAAAGTCTAGGTCAAGGAAAAAGAGGTATGAATCTCGTATGAGTACTTGCCTGGAACAAGAACAATTTATAGCATATATAGTTTGATTTCCAACTACAAACATACAATAAATTCTTCTTCTAGACACTAGACAATAGATTTGCTATGGCTGTTATGAAATTGCAGCAGTACACAGTAGTACAATCGCAGTAAAGTAACTATAACAACAACAAGAATATACCTCATAAATGCAACATTTGATAATGGAAAATTAGCATAAACTAAATAGAACATTACTCAATTGTTAGATGCAATTTCTGGCAAGTTAAACCACCTTTTAATCAATGTATGCAGCAAATAAAAGTGTATTTAGATGGCTGTAGCAAACTTTTGCAAAAATAGGAAGTTTGCAATCAAGTTAGTGTTAGTTAAGTTAGTAGGTAGTTTGAGAGATTGAGAAAAAAGAGTTTCTTTGATCACTTTCACCACAAGAGAGCTTTTAATGATTAGTGCCTTAGGGCTTATGGAGTCTTGATAACAACAATGCAATATATTTTGGAGATGAAGCTAGCTAAGGCTTAAGAGGTAGGGCTTGAACTCTAAGGTGCTAACACATTAGGGCCTTAGGGTTTAAACCTTGAGGAGAAGGATTTGCTAGAGTGCAAAGACTTTTGGCTCTAGCGACCTTTTCTCCCTTCTTAGGTACTTCAACTAGGTCACAATCAAGAGTCTAGAATCAAACTCTTAAAGTGCTAGCACTTTAGGGATTTAGGAGTCTAACTTCCTCTCTTAGGGTTTTATCAAGCAAGATCATCAATATGAAGAAGTAAAATTTACCATAAAACATTCAATAACATGAAATGAAATTGCAGAAATTTACTTACTTCACCAAGATATGAAAAGAACAAACACTAATTGCACCAATATCATCAAAAAATCAACAAAGAAGCATCCGCACTTGACCTCCAAGAGATAGCGTATGAGTAAAAAGAGCTAGTAACCCCAATATAGCAAAAATTTCAGACTTGTCTCCCACATGTGTGAGAAAGTTTTCATGATAAAATGAATCTTAGCTAGCCATATTTATATGGAAACCCTAGCCATCCAAAAGACTAATGAAAAGTCATGTCTTTAAACAAGAGGGCCGACCCCTTCAAATTGTCTTTTCAATTTACAAAAAAATAAATTTATATGAAATAAAACCCTAAAGAGGGTGGCGTCATGCCCTAGTAGGGTGACGCTAGGTTCATAAGAGTGACGTCAAGGCTGAAAAGATGGAACGTTGGGCCTCCAAAGGCCATGTGTCCCTCTCTCATGTGTCAAGGTCCATGTTACATGTCTCCTCCATCAAATCCATCAAGCGATTCATCAAACCCTAGCCCCTAGGTGACGTCAAGGGCTAGAAGGGTGACATCTAGGCCTCCAAAGACCAATGTTCAAGTGGAGAAGGGTGGAATCTCATCCTCTATCCATGCCAAGATGCCTCCAAAGGCAACATCCTCCATCATCAAGGTGCAACGCTCATCATCAAATGGGGCCCCAGACGTGGGGTATAGCATTCATCCTATGGGAAAGGTCCTGCAAAGACAAACAAGTACACCCTCCAAGGGTCCACAAGTCATATGAAGCATGCCAAGTAAGCCACATCTCTTAAGAGAACTACCCAAACATGTGCATCAAACCCCCCTTTTCAAATTAAACAAATGCTCAAAGACCTTATAAACTTTGCCAAATTTAGGTATGGGAGGGGTGTCAAGGTGCCCAATTGGGTAAGTCAATCCCCAAGTCAAAGGATGTTTCCCAAGAAGACCCCATCTAAGTCATGAAATGAATATGAGGTGGATTGGGGCAAGACTTCTAGGCATGGGGTTCTTGACATACAAGGGTTTGTATTGTCTCATTTATGGGTGCCTTTGTAGAGGGCGTGTTGCCCTTCGTCTGCAATGCAACATTTTTCCAAGCCCTTTTATTGCCATTAATTGACCAAGGTCCAAAACATTGAGTACTATGTATGATGGAAAGTAAAGAGTACCGCAATGCCACTTGAAGCTAGAAACACACAGAGTGCTATATGCAATGGAAAGTAAGGGACACCGCAAAATGCATTTCCTCAACAAGCGGGGCATTTACTAATTATGTGATTTCTTTTGTAGGTCCTTCATTTTTTGGAGAAGCGTTTTATTGATCTTAGGACCTTAGGGTGAGCATCTGGAAGGATAATGATTGGCTTTTAATTTTTGCCAGTTACAACACCTTTGGGCCTTTAGCCCCTTCCCACAAAATGAGGTGCAATCCCTTCTTGGGGTCAATGAACCCGAAAACCCAAAAGATGAGACAGAGGGAAAGAAGTGTGGAAAATGGTAAGTATGAATGGGAATGGTACAATGACCCTTCAAAGAACTACCCAGTAACAACCCTTTTCCTGAGGGTGACCAACTTGCTAGGACATAATGACAACCACCAAGGTGAAATTAGGCAAAATGTATAATTTCCAAGGAAACGTTCCATAATCAAGAAATGATTCTTTGCAACATTTTCAAATGCTTCAAATATTATAGTGACACTTACCATGACACCCGACTTGTTACCTCATGAAGCAAGACCTGTTGTCCACTGGTACCAAGCCGATGTAGTGGATGTTGCTCTGCTGCTGGTAACGAGTGGTGATCAATATGAATAGGAGGGACCCTGTGGGATTTGCTAGTCAATCTAACTCTTGGCACTCCATGTCTGCTACCTGTTGGCCTTGAGACATGATCTCCTTAGTTACCCCTAGCCTGGGGGGGTAACAAGTACAATCTCATTGATACTGAAATCCAAAACTTGCGGTGCATGCATCACCCATTAAGGGAAACTCCCTCTTTTTGGGAGAATCCTTTGAGTTTCATCAAGGTTAGCTCCCTCTTGTTGAGAGTATCCTTCTATGACAACCTTATCCCGATACTTTTCCATACTCTCATCAACTGCAATTAAGTAATCAACCATTGATTCCAAAGTTGGTTCTATAATTGTCTCCTCAAGGTTGGAGGAACCCTCCTCCATCATGGCATCCTACCATATCTTCTCTACTAGATCCGTGAATTACTTATAAAGGCCTTTTTTTCACACTGCTCATCATTCTTTGGCCAAATCTCAACCATATCCATGGCTATTGTCTCTGGTGGTGACTCGTTGACCATCAAATTTAGCCAAACACTGTAAATTTGTCATGCAAGAAACTTAAGCAAACTCTTTGTTAAATCAGGAACATACAAGACAATCTATTTCAAGAACATCCCTTAAAGGGATCTGGAAAGATATGGAGGCCAATCCCTTCACATGATAGATGTCATCACCACCCAACCCCACAAGCATTCCTCCCTCTTGCTCTTGAAACCTGTTGAAAATCTCTTCGTCACAAGTCATAAGTCATATGTCTTGAAGCTCCACTGTCCACATACCATCTAACACTTGAAATTGTGAAACTGTGTACATGGAAAGATTGGACACCATGGCAAAGTGGGTATCTAGCCTGATAGTCAAATCATCCACATTTGCAGCATCTGCATTCCTTGAAACTCCCGTTGCTTGTCACTCCTGTAGCACTTGAGAGGCATAGTGGCCCATCCTTGTCACACCTGAAGCACCTGAGAGGCATAGTACACGTGCTTGTCACACTTGAAGTTGATGTGACCCAAGTCTTTCTTCCCTTGACACGAGGAATCCAATTCTTCTTCCTTGTCCTTTCGACTCCACTTGAGTCCTTTCCTACCACCTATCATCACCTTCCTTTTGAGGGCTAGGTCTGTTACATCATCCTTGTTGTGGTCTCATACACCAATTTGGTGTCTGGCTTGGTCGTGACCTTAAAATTAGATGATTATTATTATTATTATTATTTGGTTGAGACTTGTTGCAGTCTCATCTCCTCTCCAATGAAAGCATCCCACAACTACTCGAAGTCAGGTAACTTCTCCCGACTACAGATAACAAGAGACAAAGTTGTGCCAAAATGAATTGAAGCGATTCAAAGCAATCTGAACTAGTTCATTATCTTTGACTTCATCGCCAATTGCACCAAGCTGGTTTCTCAACTCTACTAGCTTCATCAGATAGCTTGCTATTGTATCTGTGTTGCACATGCAGGATGTGTTGAATTTGTTCCTCATGAGCATCTCCCTAGATATGTTCAGACTCTGGTACAGGGTTCCCGAGGCATCATACATCTCCTTGGCAGTCTTTTTCCTAGGGAAATGAGGGATCAGATAATCTTTCGCCGAATCTAGCAAGACTGGCTTTGTGTTCATTGCATTCTTGTTGTACTCTGCCAAATCTTTGGCATCTGTAGGAGGTTTGATCTCCTCCACAAGCTACCAAAGGTTCACTGATTCTAGGAGGTTCTGCAATCTGCATTTCCATGGCAGAAAGTAAGGCGTCCTCTAACAGGCGACTCTCTTGCATACTGGGAATGGCAATTACTGCAACTCCATTGAACAAGCTTCAGTCTCCACTCACTAGATCAACTAGCACTTCCATGGCATAAAGTTAGGTGCCCAACAGGTGACTCTCTTGCATACTGGGAATGGCAATTACTGCAACTCCATTGAACAAGCTTCAATCTCCACTCACCAGATCAACTAAGGTTTCACACCCCACAATCCTTCTCAGGTCCACATGTCAATCTCCGGTACAGAGCTGCTTCAATCACTGAAGCCTGGACATATCGCCCATTGATGCCTTTCAACAACTCTCTTTCCTTCATGGCTGATCTCCCCATACACGGAATTCTAGAAGGCTTCAGTATACTGCTTTGATACTCTATTAAAATTCGTCAGGACATGGTAATCAGATCTGCACTTCAATACAAATCCTAACCCTAGGAAATCAAAGCCTTAATCCTCCATCAATCTCCTGTAACTTAAGTGTAAATTCTGCTACACATACTGCTGGAAATTACTAACAACAACACGTAGTAAACACGCTAAGAAAACCTGAGTTTCAAATCTGCGACTCTGTTTATTCATGCACTGGAAAAACAGTAAGCTAGTACACTTCCAAATAATAATAGTCACACACCTTCAATGGTCTGCCTTCTACCTCCTTTATAGACTGGAGAATGGCAGAGTACATTGAATCTGGACATATGCACAATGGTGCCTACTAGACTAAGTCAGACCCTACTTAACTAGTGTGCCGCCTAATCCAACTACCTTCATGCAACCACTACCTAGGGATCAATGCCATCTTAATTGACTGTGCATGCAAAAATAGAACAGAACTTCTAAAACTGGACGTAGCATCTAACTTGAATTAGATCTGAAAATAGCAATTCACTGAAGACAACAGAAACACTAGTTTTAAATCAGGGACTTGCTTTTCTCAAACTATAAAAGCAGCTAATAGAAACAAACTGCTAAACTTGGACTGCTGAAAACTAAAGTATCTTGAGGATTGCACATGCATGTGAAAGGTTCTCTCTCCTAAATAAATGTCATCTCTGCACCCTCATTCACGGCTGTACAGATCTGTACAAAATCTCTGCTGGAGGCCTGCTGCTGTACAGATCTGTACAAAATCTCTGCTGGAGGCCTGCTGCTGTACAGATCTGCACACTTGCCACACATGCATGAACATGCCATTGTACCTTCTCTGCATGCACCCAGGGCTTCTCTGTTCACTGCTTGCATTAATGACTCTCTTCTGGACACTTTCTGATGTACTAAAAATGCCACAAATGGGATCCTGCTCTCTATTTTAAGATATGGTTTTCCATTTATGAAGGATGTACAACGACCAAAATAGTAAGCGATTGAGGAAAGAAGGTTGTGATATAGAGTAAGAAGGTTGTGATATAGAGTAAGTTCACTGATTACTTTCCTCTAAACCTGCTTGGCAGAGTGCCAGATGACTGTGTTGGCACCCACACTAAATAGAATACTAGTCTACCAGGTAGTCGTAATGTCACAAGTTTGTCCTCTGCTCCTGATGCAGCAGCAGCCAAGAGAATATATTATGTCTGGCATGCGAATGAGTCATCTGCCCACACAAAGTCAGGATTGGCCAATCAGATCATGTTATTGAACCTTTTTGTGAAGTATAGTTGGTTTTTGTTTCTGTTATTGGCTAGTTTGCAGAACTCGTGCCATATGTGATTCGGTCATGAATTGAGTAGGTTTTTCTTTGTAGAGCACATTTGGACAAAATGCCTTCTTGACTACTTAGGCTAGTATATTGCAAGCCTTGTTATGATAATATGGAAGACCTGGCCTTGTAAAGATTGTAGTGTCTTTGGATCTAATACGTTCCATTTTGTTGGTTAGAATTTTTTGACTATTTAGAGTTGGCAGTGCATCTTCAATTCCCCAAATCCCTTTTCCAGAATTGATAACTAATTTATTTAGTATGTTTTGTATATGATCTATGTTCTTACCATACTAGTCCATTCCTTCAAAATAATTGCATGTGGTCCATGCATGCTAGCTACATGCAGATTTTGGAAGGATATTGCATTCGCTTTCCAAAGCATAGCCATAAAGTACGAGATAATTTGCAATTGAGGGATTAGTATGTGACTCCTCGTTTGAAGTATTTTTCCAATTTCATGGAATAGTAAGCAATTTTAATACTTTTGCAATCACTTTCTCATGTCAGATTTAGTACCTTTTCTAGTTTCAAATATATTTCCTATTGAAGTAAAATTATAATACTTCTCTCATGTGACTTGTTTTTCCTATTTTCTCACCAAGCGGGCAACTAAATAGTTATAACCATGCTCTTCGACACAGGTTTGCTACCCCATGGTAGAGAATTGACCATGGCTTTTAATTAATTGTAATTTTGTTGCGTGAAGAAAATTTGGTTATTATTAGAACTGAAAGCTTACTTGGAGTTGAAAAAAATGTTATTATGGAAGATGTCCAATTCCCAAAAATTGCTTTAGAGAAAAAGTTATGGTGACAACCCTTCCATTTAAACTCTTGCTCAACTCTACTTGATGAAAATGACGAGTAGGGATATCTATTTCATTAAAATTCACCAAAATTTACAGTGTCAATTATCATTGAACACTTATTAGTGCAATGTTATCATGAATAATCTTGAAATTTAAAAAATTGCACTCAAAGGATTGTAAAGTTGCAAATGAAAAAATAACACATGGTAAGAGAGAATGCCAAGGACATATGCCTGCTTACAACTCAGCTCTTGAAGGAAAATTGATGTCCAAGTTGCCTCATAAGCATGCCGTTTAATGCCAAAGTCACATGATTCATGTTTAAAAAGATTGACAAAGTTAAAGAGCAACCAATATGCCTAAGATTACTAAAAGCATAAAACATGACAAATTAAAAAGCTTGGAGAAAACTCAAAAATCACATAAAGATAAACCGAACTTTCCTTGAAATAAATGCAAGGCATGCAATTAATGTCAAACCCACTTTCAATGAATGCAAAAATCAGGTGGAATCTCATAGTGGATTGCATGTTTTACATTGACATGTGTCACGTGCCTCATGCTTCAAAAGATTGACAAAGTTGCATCTCAAAATAAACACAGAGATATGCAAAACTACAACAATGATAAATATTATCAAATGAAACAAAACATTGGGTGGAATCTAGCGATGGATTGTACTTTGAACATTGACATGTGGCATTGTTTTGTGAGCATGACATGTCATAGCACTGAGGTTACACAGAGTTCGGCATACAATTGTCTAGCATAATTGTCATGTGAAAACACATATCATACTAAATTCATTGACATTATCTATGTGCTTCCATTTTATTGAGATATCTATATTCCCAAACATCTTCGCCTTGCTTACCATAGTATATTTGCATTGTCATGGAAAACATACAATTGATTTGACACCAGGTGCCCTTTTTCCCAATGGTTTTGTATATAGATGCTCTCTTCTAGAGAATGAGGAGATCAACTGCCATATTCAAGAGTTGATAAAGAAGGACCACATTTGACCAAGCTCCTCACCTCGTGGGAGTCCTATTGTTAGTTAGAAGAATGATGGAACATCAAGACTTTGTATTCACTACAAAGCCTTGAACAAAATTACAATTAAGAATCAATACCCCATCCTCCAAATTGATGAATTTCTCAATCAACTCAAAGGCACCAGGTCTTTCAACAAGATTGATCCTAAGTCGGGTTATCACCAACAACTTATTGAGTTGATTGATGTGTGGAAGACAAATTTCAAGTCTAAGGAAGGTCTCTTTGAGTGGTTGGTCATGCCTTTTCGTCTTGACTAATGYATTGGCGGTGTTCACGAGGATGATGGATGATATTTTGTGACTAATCACCAATTCTCATGGGTGTTTACCTAGATGACATCCTTATCTTTAGCAGAACTCGGGAAGAACATCTAGAACACATTCAAAAARTATTGAACACCTTGTGACAACACAAGCTATACACCACCCTACARAAGTGTTTATTCAACATACATCGTGGATGAATGTGGTGTGCATGGGATCCAACCAAGATCTAAGTCATCTGAGACACTAATGGAGCTTTGTAGCTTCTTGGGCATSACCAACTTTCAMTGTAGGTTTGTGTTGGGATTTTCTCATATGGTTTGGTTCTTGAGTCAAGTGACAAAGGGTGGAGCCAAGGCCAAGTTTGTTTGGGCTGAGGCATAATAAAACACATTCAAGGCGTTTGACATGTTTCCTCTATACAACACTAGACTTGATTATGTGAGATTTGCAACAACTATTTGAAATAGAGATAGATGCCATAGATTATGCCGTTGGCGCAGTGCTCACATAACATGGACTTTCGGTGGCCTATCACAACGAGACACTCACTGGCATGGTTCACAATACCCCACCTATGAAAAATAACTTTACTCCATTGTTTAAGCATGTCAACAATGGAAGCATTATGTTATGGGAAATGAAACCGTGGTTCATACCAATCACAAGCCTTTACAATTTATGCAAATTCAAGGCAAGTTGCAAAACCACTAACATAAAAAATGGTTCTCATACCTTCAACAATTCCCCTTGAATATCAAGTACAAGAAGGGAAGCACCAATTGAGTTGCAAATTGCCTCAATGAACCTCCAATTGTGGCATCTACCATAGTTCTAAATTCTTGCAGACACAAAACTTTAGAGTGGCCCCAATCGTATGACAATGATATTGACTTCATTGTTACATCCCAAACATTGATTGCAAGTGAACATGTTCTTGACTTCCACTTTTAAGATGGACTTCTTTGTCATTTGTGCCATCTTTTATTCTTTTAGGTGAGTGTGACAAGATGATTTGGGAGGCAAACTATAGTCGTGTAGTAGGGCAATTCAACATGGAGAAGATAGTTGTTGTGGTGTAGCAGTACCTCTATGGGCCAAATCTTCAATAGGGTGTCAACAAAGATATCAAATCATGAATTTCCAATGCCGTTGGTAAACCTGTAATGAAAAAGAAGGCACTGTACACTCCTTTGCCCACTCTAGATAAGCCTTAGGAGTCAGTGTACATGGATTTTATGTTTGGATTACCTCTAACTAAGCATGGTGACTATTGCGTTTTTGTGGTTATCAATTGATTCTTTTAGATGGTTATTCTAATACCTTTGAAGAAGAGTGTCACAACAAAAGTCATTGCTAAGCTCTTCTTCGAGGATGTTTGGGTTCATTTTGCGTTGCAAAGACCATTGTTTGTGATAAGGACAACAAATATCTTTTGGTCTAGCCTTTGGTCCATGATGGACACCAAATTGATCAAATCCATTGTCTTCATCCCCAAATTGATGGACAAACAAAGGTCGTCCACATGATGATTGTACATATCATCTAAATGTATGACTTCAAGCATTTGTGTATATGGGATGAAAGCCTTCCACATGTTTAACATAGCTACAATAGAACTCTTCACAGTTCTATTGGCCACAACGCTTTTTAGGTGTGCTTGGGGTTCTAACCATTGGCCCCAATTGATGTAACTTTGTCCATTGCATCAACGTAGGAAGAGTCCTCCCATGCTTTGAACGATGTGGACAAAGCAACAAAAATTGATGAACAAATACAACACATTCAACAAGTACATGATATTCTACAACAAACCAATGCCAAGTACAAACAATGACACAATCAACATCGAGTGCCACACAAGTTTCAAGCTAGGGACCAAGTATAGTTGCATTTGCAAAAAGAGTGACCCACAAGACCCCACATGAAGCTCATACCACTCTAGTATGGGCCTTACACCATCATCAACGTTGTGGGTGAAAATGATTTTGAATTGAATCTTCTACCCTTTCTTGGCTTACACCCTATCTTTAATGTGGAGCTGCTTCGACCATACTTCTTGCCTCTATTGAACAACTTGGAGGTGGCAAAGCACTTGGTCTCTATAGAGCTCAACCTTCAATGCCTTGAGTAAGATACAATGAACTAGATTATGGACACCAAGATGAAGAGTACCTACCAACATAACCGACAAATTTATCAGATTGTTAGAAAAGGGCCATGTCTTCACTAGGGAAAGTGGTTTACGAAGAACTGGAGTTAGTGAAAGTTTCTCCATATGGTGTTGGAACTTGTTGCAATGAAGACCGTTGCATTCCAAGGGGGAATGAAAGATTCAATGATCTAGGTGGCCCTTTGGAATTGCAACCATATCAAAAATGGTATTGAACCTTGTCAGATTTACTGAAGTTTTGGATGTTTTGAACTTCCAACATATTTTTAGGTCCTTCCAATGTGTTTTTGGCAATTTTCACAACTTAATTAATGGGGCGTGTCAAATAGATAAAACTTAAAATAAACTTTGTAATGGTCCAAAGAATGCCCAAAATAGAATTTGTATGAGAAAGTTATGGTCTTTGGAAGTTAACATATCAACTACGATCCATTAGGGTTGCATTCCTTTTGCAACCTCAATGCCTAGGGTTAGGGTTTTTTGGATTTTAGGTTTATATCTCTAAGGATTTCTAACATTATGATATAATGTAGCTTCAACGTCTTGTTATGAAATTTTTGCACATGAGCATTACCCGCCACATCTTTTTTTAGAGATAAATTGCAACCATTCTATCCATTTGTATTGCTCTAGACATTGCACTCTAGACATTGCAGTTTTTTAAACCAATATTTACATGAATAAAATTTGGTTTCATTGTAATACTACACTTCAATACTATGTTTGTGCTACTGCATGTTCTTTCATTTCATTCTCAATTCAATAATCCAAATCAATTAAAACACACACACACAAAAGCTTGGTCATGAAAAAGAAAAAAAAATTGTGACTATGAAGTTTGAATGTCAAAAGTAAGAGTGTTAGATATAAGAAGTGGATTAAATGTAAAAATGAACCTTGTTTACCTTGTCAAATTCTTCTTACTACTCCCTACGGACTATAGTTTTTGGTATGAAGTCAATTGATGTTGACTTCATATTACTGGTTAACCACATTTTGGCAAAATATTCCAAAGTTTTGTAAAAACTTATCTTAAACTCATTTTTATAGTTTCTATAGAAAATATAAAAATTGTTGAATATTTTAAATTAATACTTATAATTCTTGATTGGTCTAGCTACTATGATGGGACTTAATTGTCCCTGGTGTATGTAATTTTTTTTTAACTCTTGTAACTCTAAAAGTGATTTTCAAATAAATAATTTGAAAAAATTATAAATGGCCACGTATATCCTGTTTTAATTAGATTTAAATTCATATTAAATGCTTTGTTATTAATTTAGTTGCCAAGCATGCAAGTTCTTGGCAGGTTTTCGAGAAGGGTGGTCCACTTGGTAGGCTACATGGAATGACCATCGACTGCTAAATTTGAATAGTCTCAAACATCGACTCAACCAGGTAACTATTATTTAACACAAACCCAATTCAATTGAATTCTATGAAGAGAAGGAAGAACGAGGTGGTGTCCTTCTGCAAGGAGTAGCCTGCAGTGGATGAAGGAGAGACATATGTACAACGAATGAAGGAGAGACATCATTCAGAGATTGTGAGAGAAGGTGTTCTGCTTAGCCATTATTAGGCAGCGCTAGGCTTGCTATCGTACTTTGCTTCCTGCCAGAATGTCAAACAGCTTGTCAGTGTCTTAAGAATAAAATCATTCTTGATCTGCATAAACATCTAGAGAACTAACACTTTGTGGAGCCTAAATGCTTTGAAAAAATTGCTTCAAGCCTAAGGCTAGGTGTAAACAAAGGAATGAAAACAGAACTACAAATATTTCTTTAAGTTCCTTCAAATGCTAGAAAGGAGAATGCTATGCAGCAAAGCCCCTCACTTCTTTTTATAAGATTTTTGTGAAATAATGGTTCTTTAAACAACCAGATTATATCATTGAAGCACAACAATACCTGTGAGTGGACCAGGCAGCCCATAAAAGAAATAGAGCAAAGAAATATTATTATAATAAATATATATTTGCTCAGCTGACCATAACATGCCTCTGTAACATATGCAAACAGTATACCGAAAGTAAGTTGACCTTGTTGGGTGTAGCAATTCTCTGCGTGCAATTTGTTGTACAGTAAATTCAATGATCTTCCTTAATATTTATATTCATTGATCTTTGTTCTTATTTTTTTTTTATCAATAGGGTACCTGGACATTATGGCAGACGACGATACAATTATCTGATAAATTAATTCCAGAAGAAACAGTCTTTGTTGGAATGCACCAACCAGCTGCAATCTAATGAAAAACAATTGCTGCTTTTATTTCTCAATCTAATGAAAAACAATTGCTGCTTTTATTTCTCAGCTGGGAGAGGCGATCCATTTCACAGTGGTCCCAATGAGCTCGTATTCATCTTAATTTAGTTTAGTTACTAAGATTATCGATGGAATATATGGAGTATTTTAGGTTTGGTTTGGGCTGAATAACAGGTATCAAAATGGAATAAACATTCTCAGACCAAAGGTTATGGGCATTCATACAACGTCCAGGGAATATCGAATAAAACGAATGAAGGGATGATATTCATACAGACAGGTATACCGACCGGACTACCAGGGGATTGATAAGCCTTCGAATCCAAATAATTACTATAAAGCAGTTCCTACCCACCAATAACTTAATAGCAAAGAGAGCTGCAGCTGAGCCAACAATAGATCCTGCAGAAGAAGCAAAGGCGGTTTGAAACCCTTTCGTCTCTCTTTCTGTTCAAAGCATATCCAGTTCCAAACCGATTGAAAGCAGTTGATCCATCGGCTGAGGTAGTACTCTGGGTTGAACCATAAACTGTTGAAGCACCTGTAGAAGAAACATCATAAAAAGAAAAGATAGCAAGCAACATAGCTAGTTTGGTAGTGCGTGGCATCAATGGAGAGAAAATTTCCACTTATACCTTCCGTCAAGGGTAGGAGTTGAACCCCTGGTGGAGACAGAGGCATTTATATATAGAGTCGAAGCGGATCCAGGGGTAAAGTAGCCCACTAGAGTGGAGTCAGTGTATTCTAGGACGAACCAAGTGAAAGCAATTGATCCCATTGACACATTCACATCTGACACATTCACATCATTAAGTGAAGAAAAGATTACGTTGATGGATCAATGTATTGATATAGAGCTTATAGATCTCGTTGACCGATCAACATTTTGCCTAGCAGCATCTCTGCTATAAACGTCTTATGAGTTTTATTTGACCTTGGCATTGGCTTGTATTGATTTACAAACAAGTAGAAGCATATCACAAGAAGATTTCTTAGGCATTATGTGGCCCAACCATGACTTTAACTTACTCCTTACTTTCACTAACAGGTAAGCCACGTGTTAGATTGCATGTGTAATAAGTTCATGTGGCATAGCTACAACATCTACAACGCTGTGTCATCCACCAGGTGGGAAGTGTGGGTACTGTGTCATCCACTAGGTTGGAAGTGTGGGTACTTACAATAGTTGCACATTCCCTATCACACGTGGTCGGAGCATGCATATACAACACTGTTATGGATATTATGATGGTTATCAATACGAGACATGGTTCATATACTTACTATGGTTATCAATCATCTAATATTCGATCCATTTCACTCCATGTGTTCCACACATCTCATAAGGCATGCCACATTCAATGCTGCATTCTACACGTAATCTATTCTTCACATAATGATGTGAATGTGGCCACCATCGGTAGTTTTCATTTTGGTATATGCTATGATTGCAGTTGCAAAGGGAAGGGAAACCCCATGCATCCGATTGCAGAATGCCGAAAACCCCATGCACCTGATTGTAGAATGCTATAGATGAAAACAAAAAGGAAAGATGCATTGAAAAGCATCGTTCGGTATCTTAATTTCTCATTACGAATAGGAGCAGTTCATTCATTTTAAATTTATGGCCTTGTACCAGACTTACATGCTTATGTATTGATGCGGAGCATCTTTGCTAACGGATTCTCCTGAGCTCCATATTTGATTTACCCACGTCTGTCAGTGCTTATGTCATTCTGTTCCGTGATTTTAGAGGTCTGTGTTAAATTGCTTTGTTTTCTTTTAGTTAATAAAGATTGTAGAGATCTATGATTTTAGAGGTCTGTGTTAAGTTGCTTTGTTTTCTTTTAGTTAATAAAGATTGTAGAGATCTATTTGACGAAGATTACAATGTAAATTTGGGTGCTACAAAGAAAGGGAGGGATTTCTTTGTAGGGGATTCGATTTTCTGGGGTTTTGGTTTTCTGAGGTTTACAATGTAAATTTGGGTGCTATAAAAAAAGGGAGGGATTTCTTTGTAGCGGATTCGATTTTCTGGGGTTTTGGTTTTCTGAGGTTGAGCAACAGGACTGTGTCCCGGAACTTGAGAGGGAAAGTCTTCATGCCCTTTTCAGTGAGGTTTTTCTTGTAGCTATTTCAATAAATAGGTGTCTTTTTCCAAGTATGACACGATCTTTTTCATTTTAAAATAATGACTATGTTTTCTGTTGAGTTAACCCCCGTTTCTTCAGCTCTGTGATAACTCTGCAGCTGAGCTCGGTGATCGGCCTGCAATCGAGGTCACTGCGTTAGACACTCTGATACTAGTCTGATGCAATCACCTTCGCTGGAGGATGATCACCGAACTGAGTGGCAGAGTTATCACAGAGCTGAACAAACGGGGGTTAACTAAGCAGAAAACAGTCATTCTTTTAAAATGAAAAAGGTCCTATCATACTCGGAAAAAAAACACCCTTTATTGAAATAGCCATAAATAATAACAAAAGAAACCTAATTGAAAAGGGCATGCAGATTTTCCCTCTCAGGTTCTGGGACATAGTCCCTTTTGCTTAACCTCAGAAAACCAAAATCCCAGAAAATCAAATCCCCTACAAAGAAATCCCTCCCTTTTTTTTGTAGCACCCAAATTTACATTGTAATCTCTGTCAAACATATTGCTACAATCTTTATTAACTAAAAGAAAATAGAGCGACTAACACAAACCTCTAAAATCACGGAACAAAATGACTTGGAACTTACAGATGTGGGTAAATCAGATATCGAGCATGGAAGAATCCGTTAGCAAGGATGCTCTGCATCATCCTCTCCTTTTTAGAAATTCTGCATCTTCTGGTTCAAGATCACTTGGTGTAGCTATTCGGTTGTACTTAAGTAGGTCAGTCTCTATGATCCAATTGTTGTAGGAGTTTGGAAGAACTTCCCACTTAACAAAATAAAGCTTATATGACTTCGAACGTGTTGCAAACAATTTGGTGTCTAGCACTCGTTCAACCTGTTTCCTTTTTTTCTTTGGTAAGTGTTGAGTCCAGTTATCCTCCTTTTCATTTTGATCATCATCCATTTGGTCATCATTTGTCCCAACTGAGTGTGAGTGAAGGTCAACGATATTAAAAATAGGACCGATGTCTAGGTCCTCCAGTAGATCAATTAGATAAGCATTTTCATTTATCCTTTTCATGATTTTACAAGGACCGAATTTCTTAGGCCTTAATTTGGGGTAAGTGCCTTTGCGGTACCTCTTTTTGCGCAAATGTATCATGACCATTTCTCCTTCTTGAAAGACCTTTTTCCTCCTATGCAAATCAACATGTTTCTTATCTTGTTCATCCGTTGACTGCAATTTGTGCTCAACTGTTAAATTAAATATTAGTTTATAATGGTCAATTAGAAATTAGACTTAGGTATTAATAAAGTCAAAGTGACTAGGTTAATTTATTTGCTTTTAGGTCAGATACTTGCTTTTAGGTTATATTTTCACTTTATCTCACATTCATAAAGTGGTTTGACTCTACTTGATTGTAACCTATATAAGAAAGCTAT
>SNQJ01S0206511.1:0-16364 GCA_010110895.2 Picea sitchensis | reverse complement strand
GGAGATATGTTATTTATGTCCATATTTACCAATTAATCCAATGGTAATTTGGAGCTCATAGTCTCCTTTCAAAAGTCCACCAAATTTTGATCCAATGAGCTAGGTCTCATTCAGATGGCCAGAGACCTAGAAATTTTCCAATGAATGCATGGTCCCTCATAAACTATGTATGTTCTCCTACCACAGCTGGTTGATGACATATTTTTGGAATCACTTAGGTGTACATGGGATGCATTTTCCCAGTACCTAGGTTCGAGAAGCTTTTGGATGCTTGTCTAGTCTCTTCATGCAGGATTTGGTCCCTAAGATGCCGTAGGGGTTCGAAGGGTGGCCAACGTATTATGGATCTTTCCTACTCATGTACAAATGCGTTCTAGTAAGAGGGGGTTTTCACCTCCCTGCATCATATTAATGTATCAAAAGAGTGTGGGGTGGTGCACTAGGCCTGAGCTCAAAGGGAACAAAGAAATACCACCAAGATCACCTTGGAGCATCTTGATACATCAGTGATCAAACCCTAGGTGAACCCTAGCACGCAGTGTCCATTATCCTCCTTCTAAGCATGTTAAAAACATCTATAACATGGTGTCCTCAAATTGTTTATGTTGATGCGCAAGCCATAATCTATTTAATAGAATTTGTTACTTAATTTATTAAATTTAGTTTGTTTTCTAAGATTATTAAAATAAGTGTTTGTGCTCGAATCGTCGCCAGGTGAACAAGAATGGGAGCACTAGCATGCCACGTTGGGCTCAGCAAGGAAGTGACAGGATCTTTGTAGGTAAAAGGTTGAGAAAAAGAAAAATAAACGAAATAAAATCTATCTAAGAGATGAAAAGCAAATAAAATTACAACAATAAACAAAACTTCAAATGTGAGACAAAGGAGTTATCAATGGTTTCAAGGCTTAATCTATTAACGAAAACCATAGCACCTGCACGCTGAAGAAGGGATAATGGTTCCTCTTCCCTCAGTGGAAGGTCAGCCGGATCCTCAAGTGAATGCCTTCCTTACAAAATGAGCAGAACAGAAATGGGTGATATGAGAGAACTTTGGATTACACAGTTGATGGACTAGTTATCAAAGAGCCTGCTCTGATACATCTGGGCAATGTCTGCTTTGAATTCTCTATTGAAACAATGAGTCCTCACAACTATTTATAGCAATTTCCAATCGGTCACGTAACCAGCTTCCGGTGTAAACATGGACACAATTTTAGGGTTAAGCAAAAACCATAAATTCATGAATATCTGAGAGCCGACCGATTTGAGAATCAAATCGTCTTGGGGGCTGAATCTGATGATCCGGAGAAGTGACTTAATCATTTAATGCACCGTATTAGCAAATACGCGGCTTTTTATGTATAGACCCAGTCAGCGTCAGTGCGCCAGCGTCACCGAAAGGCTGCGTTTTGTCCTGCACATCGCGTGCGCACCCTCTTCTTGTAAAAGCCCTTCTAATTTTTGATTTTTTGTATAGTTTTTGACTCTTCTAGAATGATGTGAACTTAATTGATTGCCATGAATGACTTCATTCTATTTTATTTTTATTGATGTGGAGTTCTTGTCGCCAAGTGCAGACGAAATTTAGGTGATAGCAGTGCCCACGATGATGGATGAAGGTTAGGAGCATACGTATAGCGAAATCCATCAATGTTTCTTTTGTTGAAATTGTCATAGCACAGGAGACATGTACCTATTGTTGAGAGGAAGCATGAGAGAGATACAATGAAGGAAAAGGGGATTCTTAATGGGACCAATATTCTCCAAAAACTAAATAAAAAGTTGTGTATAAATGAGTTGGGCATGCCCCATTCTCGTGTCGTGTAACTCAAAAATGTGGAATACAATAGTTGAAATGGTGTGTTGGTGTAGACAGTTGTAGTGCCCTCGAGGGCGGTCGTGATTAAGGTAGAAGACAATTCTTCAATGGAATATACTTTGAATAACAGGCAATGATCACTATATTAAGCAGTGATGATGATGTGGGCATCGATGGCCCTACCAAATTCAGTCTTGGCAAATGAAATAAAAGAAGTAACTGCAATAGTCGTAAAGTAATACCCACCATAACATGAAGCTTTGGCGTGAATGTTATAGAGATAGCAACGATAAAGGGAGAAATAAGGTGTTTCCCCACAGTAGCCATTCAAGAGATCTCTCATTAACACTAGGAAATGAGAATCGAATCTGTCACCCTTCGAGGAAGAAGTGTGTTGATGTATTAAGACAAAGGGGCGATCCCGAGAGGCAAAAAGGTGCTAAGTGGAATCTGAGGTGATGAAGTAATGAGGTATGGGCCGAAGTCGAAGTGGGATGACTCAAGGCCTTGGTTGGAGATATATATGCAAGAAAGCGATTAGCCCCATGGCTTCGTGTAACAAGATTGAGTGTCGAGGGCGACAAAGCCCAGGGGCTAGAAGAGATTGTGCGGGCGGGACAAGGTGAACAAATTCAAAGGCGAGGGTAAGCGGCTGCAGCGGGAATTACTCTCAAGATATGGGCGATGTATTAAAGAATTAAATGATAAGTCTTGCTCCAATCCAAAGGGTGACATGGGTTGCATATATGGCCAAAAAGCAAGTCATATGATGGCTGACAATAAAGAATGTACTGACTAAAGGTAAAAGGTGTTTGTACAATAAATAATAAATAATAAATAATTTTGGGAAAAAATGTACAAATCTGACTTGGTGCTGATTGTAAAAATGCATACCCCAAAGGAGGCGGGGTGTCATAGAAGCTGATGAAGGGTGGGGGCCCCATTATGTAGGATTCACGTAGGGTTGAGATGGGGGTAGGTTCGCAGATGGGCAACCCGATGGTGGATGAAATGGTGGGTTCATGGTCTTGCGGAGGTGCGGGTAAAAAGAACTAACCATAGCGATGAGTTGGGAGTCCATATAGGAAGCTAGCAAAATGAGGAAAAGTATGTGGATTTAATTAGCAACATGATGTATTCACAGGAGATCCCATCCCTAAAAGGGAGTAATAAAAGCATGAGTGTCAAAGGGTAGAAAAAAGGTGCTATGATGGGACAACTCATGTAGGTAAAGATGCTCTGCAGGGTTGCGATGCATATGCAAAATGGAGGTTAGATGCTTGCAGAGGCAGGAATGAGGATCCTAAAGGCTAATATGAGGGGGTGTGACTGGAATTGTAAGTGCAATTCGGTGGGATAGACTACATGCAGTGCTGAATATATACCTGAAAGAATGATGTCAATAATAGATGAGAACGCGATACACTGCACACATAACAACCAAATACCCAAAGTGATACAATATTTGAAAGAGTATCAAAGGGTATGGCTTGTATTTGAAGCCAAATATGGCGGTGTGCGTGCGTGCACGAAGCCATGTTTTGCGAAAAAAGGGTGCCAGGGAGGCTCGGGATGAAAAAGTGGCGGGGGCATTACATGATATGGCTGGCCAGACTGACTGATCGTCAGCTGAAGATAGTTGAAAAATGAATGGTAAGGCTCAGGAATGGTAGGTGGAAGTTGCTTAGAAAACCCTATGTCTCTATATATATTTATGGGGCCCACATTGCCACCTCATTTGTACACTGTTTGCTATGGTGATTCGAGGCGGAGATCCGGAGGATATTGAAGCGATTATGAGAGCACACGGGCATCAATTCAGTATGTGAGATTGAGGTTGAATTACTTTCTGAACACATCCTACATAGCTATAGGTTCAATTTTGGGCGGGGAGTAGGTATAGAAACATGCGGGAGGTTTAGGGGTTTTGGGTAGAGAGGGTAGGCCCTAATGTGTAGGCGACTCAATGGAAAAGCATGTTAATGCTGGCGCCTATTTATTGAAGCAACATGCCTTAGGCGTGCACAATGGGGTAGAGCAGGTCTTATGAATCTGTCATAATGGGGAGTAAAACAAAGCCAGCATGAGTCGCCCTTGTAGGATGAGCAGTAGCTCCAAAGCAGCCTTGTATGGGTATGATAAGTGGCTAAAACAACGCTGTATAGTGAGCAGTAGCATGTGTACGCGCTGTATGCGTGAAATAAGCGTGCATAATATTACCTTTGTGAAAAAGCTGCATACTTGGAAGGCAAGGTTTCAGAGTGAAAAAATTAAGCTTATTTTGATGTTCTAAGCTAATATGGGATTCTTAGTTATTAATGCGGCCCGATTGATTAGCGAGCATGGATGTCACGATGCATTAATGAGACTAGGGAACCCAGCTATGAGGCTGATGCAGAGGCCGAAATTTGTGATCACGAGCGTCTTTAAGCGGCCAGTGGGTTGCTAAAGAGATTTTTGAGTGCCCTCAGTCTGGTAGCAGTATCACTGCTCGAGTTTCTTATTGAGATATTGGAGCCACAGGTAACCTTTGCTTCCCTCGTCTTGAGGGGCTTGGTCGCCTTCAACTAGCAGTGGAGGACATCTATTTTTAGTAGGCTCCCCTTTGAAGTCTCGTTACTTAACCCGTGCACCGCCTTCTTAGGGACAACGTCTGGCGGAGGTGCGCCCGGTATCTCTTGCTCGGTGGGCACTATATAGCCAAGGAGTCATCGGTCGTGCTCGATGCCATAGATGTTATTTGCATCGTTGCGTAGCGAAGGCGATGATATGAATCTTGAGTGTCTGGGACGAAGCCCCACCCGGATTAATTATTGTGAGCTCTTTAATGGAGAGGTGGTAGGTGGGCCGTGGCCCAGTTTTACTGGGGTACGATGCTACATGCACGAGATAGTTCTTGCTTGACTAGACCGTTAATGATTAATGGCAGGGGAGAGTTTGCTTTTGGCTCCATCCTAGTGGCCTGGTTTTTTGGAGAGGGTGTCTATGTTGCGCCTTAGGATTTTATTGGGTGTGCCTGTGGTGCGAGAGCCATGACTAAAGAGGTGGTCGATTTTTTTTGCTTCGCCATGGTGGTGGTGGCAAAGGTGGCCACTACTTCTCAGCAGAGGAAGCGTAGATATGGTGTGAGGCAGCGGTTTATCCTCCGGTTCCCTATGCGGGGGTGGACTTACAGGGGGACCCGGATAATCTTTTGCCTTACCTCACAGGAGGTTTTTGACTATAGAGGTATGTTTGTGTATTTTTTGTGATTTATGTTTGTGATTTTGATATATACCAGTTCTCTTATGTTTGTTGTATAGACACCGATACCATCTTTTGTTGCTTGTTTGGGGCATGTGCACCCGGATGTAGCACCTCTTGAGCGTGAGTGGAGGTGTTGAGAGTGCCCCTTGCCTGGCTGAAATGAGGAGACCGCCACATATGGAGGCAGCGTCCCAGAGGATGAAGTGCTGGAGGACAGTAGAGTCCGAGGAAATAGAAACATGAAGCAGCCCATTAGGATGACTTTAGTGCGGGGCCGCCAGCATGCTCCCCTCCACGTGATGGCGTCCCGGGCCCGGATGATGAGGATCCTAGTCAGAGTCGATTTGAGGCAGTTTTGAAGATGTTCACGAGGGGCATGGGCCGGATCGGGGCCGAGGGAGTTCCACAGGCGAGTGCATCGGTCACAGCCACCATGGCCAGTCGATCATCTGTGGCAGTTGTGCTTCGGCTACTTGATAGCCAGTAGACGCCCTGCCCCGCCTGGGCATGGTGGTCCTGTAGATGTTCCACCACCACTGCCTGGGGATGGTGGGGGTGGGACACCACCTCCTTTTGAGGGAGGGGCAGCTGGGGGGCCTCTAAAGCACCCCCGATTGTATGTACCTTTTTGATAGGCTAGTGAGCGATTTTTGTACCATTTATGCTTGGCGCGGGCGAAGGGCCGGTGTATTGTAAACATTTGGTTGCTATATATACATGAGTAGACATATTTTGAGATCTAAATGTGTTACATGCGTTTTTGATGAAGTGATGATGATCATACATGTTTCCACATATGTTGTAGCCGGATGTATGAGATATTTTATACATTGTATTTTGATGTGATATATACCAATCCTAACCATGTTAGCTATTTCATTTGTTGTTTGATTCAATTCTCTTAGAATATGTAAATGTAATGGAATCAAAATGTCGAGATAACAGTCTAACTGCAGGTATTCTTGAAAAGAGCCGCGAAGGATCGTGTACACATTAAACATTGTTGGTTTGGAGGAAACATGACTAGCGTGAGTAGAGAAAATGCTAAAGATTGGCCGAATGTCATGATGATGTTGGGCATCCCGGTCGAGGAGGCCAATAATGACCGATATATTAAACAGTTGTGGTTCTTGGCCCTAAACGGTCTTCGCTGAATGTGATTCATAAAGGAATTAGAGATCCCAAAGCGGCCGAAGCGAATTTTTGTCAACGGTAGTGGTATTAACAATCACAGTAGGCGGTGGAGGAGTCATCTGTCAATGGCACAAAGGGTAGTTTATACAATGGGGTAGGGAAAAAGATTAAAACACTAAAACAGAAAAAGTAACCTAAAAATTAGCATGACTACTTCTAAGCATAAAATTTCTTGAGGTATAGCCCATTGGCGGGTTCTTTAGATTAATGAGGTCATGGGGAGGCCGGGGATGTATATGCCTTTGGTGCGGGGCAATGTTGAATGATGTCACGGGCCATGCAGTGATTGAATTCTTTGTGTAAAGGTATCATGAAGCGATATCATAAGAGGACAAGATACATGCCAGCGAAATGATCGAAGGGATGGCGTGGTGATCAAAGGTAGCCTTGGATCATTTTAAAACGCCTCATTGTTGCGTAAAGAGGATCAGCGATCCTCATCCGGAAGAACTCAGAAGTTAAATATTTCTATTGGAGCGGTGTCAGGTAAAAGCTTGATTGCGGTACGAAGGGTGGGAATTTCACACTTTCGATGGGAAGAGTTGCCTCGATCCCATGGACTAAATGAAATAGCATGAATCCTGTGGCGGTCTTCCATTCAATGCGGTAAGCCCATAGTGTGGAGAATAAAATATGATGCCAATTGGTTTATGTTTATTGACCATGCGCTATAACATGCTCTTGAGGACTTTGTTGACGCCTCGACCTGTGGTTTGACTGGGGGTATTATGGTGAGGCAAACTTGTGGGAGAGTCCTAACCGAGATGAGATTTCGGCGAAGATCTCATTCTCAAAATGTTTCCCTTGATGGAAACTAGTTGGGTATTACTCGAGGCAAAAGGTTGGCGTGGTTAAAAGAAAAAAGCATGCTGCGGTCTATCGGTGTTGTTGAAAGTGGGCATAACCCGGCCCATTTGGTGAAGTAATCAACAACGACAACAATGTATTTGTGACCATTGTTGGAGGATTCCCTGATCATAAAATCAATGCCCACACCTAAAAGGCGTGATTGATAATTTGGATAAAAAAGAAAGAAGCGTGGAAGCTAGCGAACTGTTAGCATAGAGTGACATTACTCATCACGTTCCGCGGAATGAATACGAAATCATAAAGAACAAGAACTGGAATATAAAAATATGGCAGGATAATCTTTGCTTGTATTAGAATCTGGAAAGATGACCCCACATGCTTACATTTGTGGCGATCGTTCTAAAACTTTGTCGTACTTGTCAATGAAATCCGGTGGCCTATGAAGAATGGTGTCGATGCCTCGACGATATAGGATGTCACCGATAAAGAGGAGATACTTGAGGGCCTGATGGCGTATGCGTCGGCGATCATCTCGTGATAAGTGATTACCAAACTTTTGAGTTAAGTAGGTGAGGAAGTCGCCATACCAAGGATCATCGGCGATGTAAAGATGTTCATCGGAAGAGTCGGTGTGTGGGGCGGATGTGTCGAGGAAGAAGGAAGGGGATGTGACAAGTTCGGCGAGAACAAGGGCCTTCTTACTCTTTGGGTGTTGAAGTCAAAGTCGTACTCCACGAAGGATCCACGATCCATCGGCGAATTTTAGATTAACAGCTGACGGTAGACAAAATGTACGTGGGTTAGGAATCTGCGGCGGCCTTGGTGAGTCTTGACGAGGATATAATGTAGCGATTTACGGCGCATGGACAACTGCCAAAGTGAGTTTCTCTTCATGTTTTGTACTTGAGGGGAGGCTCGGAGAGGTTCTTACTAAACGTAAATGGCGTGTTCATGATTGTCATCTCCAAGCTAGAAGAGCGGAAGCAGCCGTCTTGTCTGGTGATCTTGTCTGGCGTAGTCTGGTAGCACCTAATCAAAAGATGCGTTAAGAGCGATCTATTTAAGGTTGTCAAAGCATTGGGCATAAGTCGGTGAAAGAGATGTCGTGAAATGTGAAAGGAAACCATGTCTTGTATAAGCGTAATGTCGAGAACAAAATCTAAGAAGTTGGCTTTGCTTGGGACTCTAAAGTTGTAGGTATATTAGAGGTGGAATCTACATTATTGGCTTTGACACAAGGGGTCCGCGGTAATACCACTTTGGGAAATAATAAAACCAAGGGCCACAACGGTGACCACAGAACACACTTGAGGGATTCAAAGCGGATGTTATCTTGTGAGTGTTGGAAGATGATTAAGTAAAATCCTTCGATGTGTTAAGATGCGCTTCTTGGATCGGCGGTGAGAATTAGTCCAAGTAGGCAAGGATGATTTCAGCCGGATCGTGGAATATGTATGTCATCGCCTGTTGGAAAGTTGCGCCGGCATTCTTTAAGACAAAGGCATGACACGATATGCAAAGTACTTACCAGGGGGTAATGAATCACGGTTTTATCTTGATAGGTTAGATTATGTCTGAATTTGGTTATAGCGAGAATCCATCCATGAAGGGAGAGAGCCTGCGTGGGCATGATCATCAATGACGATGCGATGAAGGCGTGTGAAGGAAGTTGTCTTTAGGACATGCATTGCTGAGAGATCGCTTGAAAGTCTGTGAAAGGCGGATAGTGCCACATTTCTTGTCAGCGGAGTGCGGGGGTTGGAAACCCGGGAAGTGTAAGCAATGGGGTAAATAAACCGGTATGCGTAATTTGTCGATTCGGCTTTGATAGCCGTATGGAGTAGGTGTGGCGATTAGATTTGTTTACGGTGAGCGGGGGTGATGTCAGGCGGTGTCGATCGTGCTTGTGATGATAGATGGGTCGAGCGGGCATCACAATGTATGACCAAAGCGAATCTGTATTCTTGAAGAGGCTTTGTATGCGACGAATTTCACGAGGAGTGCAGCGGCTCGATGATGATTTCTTCGACAACACCACTTTTCGCGATATCGATTTTGTGGGGGAAATGTTGGCCCATATTACCTTCTTCAGCATCCGAGGCGGGGATGGGATTCTTGAACCAATCAATGGTCGGTAGGATAAAATCTTTAGTTTTTCGATCGCGTATACGAGGGTTTGATTAGGAGGCATGAGTGCTTACTGTGGGAGGAAGAGTGCCACGATGATGTAGTGCGTCCCAAAGGGCGTCCCCAGGTTGTGTAGTTATTTCAATATCTCCCTCGTCTTTTTTGAAAACAACGGGAATAAAAGGGATCATGATGAGTGATCTAAGTGCTAGTGTGAATGTGGTGCCTGGAGTAGCGAGTGTATAAAAGAGAGTGTGAGGGTTCACTCGACATAAGCCATATGTTGAAGTAATGAGAATGCAGGTAGTGGTTGGAGTGGGGAGTCTCTTGCATGAGCAGGAGAGTTAGGGAGGATTGTGTAGTAGCTCCTCGGGAGATGTCATTTAAGAGCCATGGGGGCGTTGGGAGTGTCTCAGGCTCTAGAGAAATGGCACGACGATCTTCGGGTGGTAATGTAATGTCGATGATTGGCTCGGTGGGTTGTTGTCACTGGGCCGCTTGACGTTTCCTATAGGCAAGGATCATAGAGACATTGGTATATGGAAATGGGTTAGTGAATCGTAGAGAACAAGGGCATCTCATCGTTCATTAGCGAATTAGTGACATAAGATGTCGATGGTGTTTACAGAAGGGGCGTGGTAGGCGTGGAGTTGTTACGGAAGTTGTCTGGTGCTAATGTCTGCCGAAATCATGGCAATGCTGGGCAATGGTGAGTGTAATGGCCATATTAGGAACATATAGCACACATGCAATTTTAGTCCTCAACCCTTTACTCTTGGAAGGAAGGGTTGGTGAGTATTAGTACTACGGTGAAGTGTGAGGTGACGTGTGTTGATGGAGTGGGATTGGGGGAATTAAATTAAAAGTAGTCGGAGTTGAGGATGGGCAATTGTTGGTTTGGTGGCCCTCCTTCTCACATAGTCGCCAAAGGTGGTGGGATCGTGGGGGCCCGGGAGCAGGATGTGCTGCTATCTGCTAGCGGGGAGTGGGAGTATGGGGGTAGTGGGGTGGTGGGTGTAAGTGAGGAGTCGCCATGGGGGAAGCCTTCACGTGACGGGGACCATTCCGGTGGATGTAAATACCCTTTGGGATTGCTAACCATGTGGGTAGTGTGAGTGTTGCTTATTTCTGGAAGCTTCCTTGGTGGGTAGAAGAGGGGAATTTGAGTGGGGGGTTGGGGGGCTGTCTCCCAAATGGGACTATGTGCCTGAGGGGGTGTGGATTCATGAACCGTGGGGGTCGACGAGGTTCCTTGAAGTCTAATGGGAGTGATATTCTTGCATTTGGTATGAGGCACGATCCAAGACTGTTGAAGCCTCCTAAGGTGGATGGTATCCCAAGTAGGAATTTTATTAGAAATGGCCATGTAGGGGAAGAAGTGGAGGTGCTCCATGATATGTCCCTAATAAGGATGGATCTTTGAAATTCCGGGACCCATCTCTGAGTGGATGTACTTCTTGGTTGAATTGTGGATAGGGGGAGAATATTATAAATTGTGAGAGGAGTTGGGCTCATAATATAGAGAGTTGAGTGAGGGTTACAATCTTTACTACAGGTTGACAGAACATGATTGTCCTAAAAGCCGGAAGATGCCATGCCTTCATAGCATACATGTAAGCACGTCAGACAAGATATTATGGCTCGAGTGTGGCGTCGATAACCTATATCGATGGGAATGGTTTGCCTCCCGAGTTCGTGAGGACATTTGGAGCCCATGAGAGAGGATGATGCGTCCAAGTCGCCATTTCGTAATGTGATGGCGGATGGGTGTTAGTTAAGAGGGAACCAAGTTTCTTCCCATCATTTTGGACATGATGCATGTAGGCCTTAGCAAATCGATGATACACCGATGGGCCGGTGATGTTCCCGGTTGAATGGTACTTGAATAGAAATGAGGAAGAAATGAGGTTCGCTACTATAAAGGTCAAAGGTGATAAGTCGATGCTCGGTGGGATCGAATGCCCCCAAGAAGCTGATAGTGATTCAGATTGTGTGGGACAAATGCGGAGGACTTCCAAAGGCCCTGACATGGTAGTAGGGGATTGCACTAAGTCATCCACCAATCTGTTGTAAGAAACTTCTTTGTGGATTGTGTAAGACATTCCCTCGCCATGGTGTTGATGGTGTGAGATCACTACTTGAAGTGCCGTTGGGTATGTGAGGAGTTTGTCTGGAGGGTAAAGTGGGCTGGGAATTTGGATCTGACTGATTCAGCGTTTGGAAAAGTTTCTTCCTCTGGTGAGGAGAATGATGCAGCTAAATTTGGATTCTAGGGTTGTGGTATGGTCCACCTTTGAGGTGGGGGCGTTGTGCATCTGTTGTGTGTTTACCTGCATGCAGTGTGGGATAGGGTTTTTCAGCACGATGGGAGGTGGTTGTTGCACATACTGTTGTTGTATACTGTGCAGGCCGAGGTTGTTGAGGGGTAGGGGGAAGATTCCCGAGTCTTTCAACCTTTTGGAATCTGTGATCTGAGAGGCAATGGTGGGTGTAATGACCATTAATTCCATAAAGCGCACAAGGGTGAATGGTATTAACAGTATTCCGCCCTTGGCACTTGTTGTTATTGCCCCCCCCTTGGGAGTTCTGGTTCCCCCTATTCTGCTTGCCCCCAGCAGGTTGGTTCTACTGGGGTTGATTCCTTCCTTGACCCGAGTTGTTGTTATTCCTATTCTTTCCTTTCCTCCACATTGTTATTGTTTGTTGGGTGAGGTGGGTTGGAAGTATTCCATTGTTCAAAATTACAGTGTTGTTGAGCGTGGAAGGTTGAATTCAAAATTCTCACCCTGCATTGGGGATGTGGGGTGTTATGGGTTAATGGAGAGGGGGTGAGGAAAGGGAAGTATGGATTTTGTGGTGGTATGGATGCATAAGGTACATTAGGAGGGTGGCGTGTTTTCACTAGTACTATAAAGTGATGTTGAGGGAGTACCACTGCTTGTGACAATAAGGTGGATGTATGGGAGGTGCGGTGGGCTCCTTCTGGTGGGTGGAGGTGTAACAGAGGTGGCTATTCCGAGTAGAAGTGGGGGGTAGTAAGTGCCCCCATAAACCCGGCCCGAAAGGTGATGAGGTGTGCCATACATACATTGGTTTGTTGGGGTTGTGGACCATGGTGTGTGGTGGCCGATTAGTCAAATGCTGGCCCCCCGAATGAGACATCCACAGTTTGTCTTGGCCAAATGGTGTAGGTTTGGAGTAGTCGAGGGAAGCCGCGTGTACAAAGTATCTGATTGCATAGATGAGATCATATTGTTGGGCCTTACTTGATAGATTCCTCTTCGGTATGGGAAGGTGGGCGACATCTTTTTCCTAGAGAGACAAGTGATCTAAAGAAACCAGTCAATATGTTTTTCTTTGGTGGTTTCTACTTTACCTAAACTATGTGCAGCCTACACCACTCCTTAAGATATGAATTGACAATATGGGTGGGTGAGAGTCTGTTTGAAATTGGAGAGTATTTCTAGACCATTATCATGGCGGATGAATGCTTTGGAAAAATGTCAAGAGGCTTTGGATAATGACTCAAAGGTCGATGGGACCTGATTTTTCTTCTACATACCATTTGGTGATGGGCCAGTGAGTGTGCGTTGAAACAACAGCCTTGATCAGCTTGAGGAATAGATCCATGATGCTATTAGGCCACCACTTGTGAAAAGGTCATGACATGATTGGCGGGGTCATCCCTACCTTTCCTTCAAACTTTGGAATGCATGACGGAAGCTTGATTCCCAATTGCGAATGAAAGCGTCATGCAATATAGGATCATTTGTGAGTTTTGTAGAGATCTGGTATGTTGAGAGAGGCCCGATATGGCATACGTAGTGAGGTGGGGAGGTTAGCTCCGATTAAAATGATGTTGTGTTTTGAACTGACCCTTGATGGGGACTAGGTGGAGTTGCTCCCTCCTTGGGAGAAGTGGGTCAGTTGCTTCCATTAAAGGAGGAGGCGAGAGTGGCTGAAAATGTGACCTTGGGAATTTGGCCAAGTAATGTAAGACAAGCAAGAGTGATCCCAAGAATGGTATCCTCAACACAGGTGTGTGAGAGAATCTGCAGGTGGAAAGATACATTGAGGATAATCCCCCTAAAATAGGAGGGAGGTTGAGTAAGCATCGTGAGCGAGCCCAGGGGTTAAATGGTTCCCCATGATGTCGGGCTAGTTGTGTGAATATGTGCAATAAAGTGGTGAGGAAAATATAGAAACAAGAGCCTTTTGTTGTAATGATAAAACCTGATATATATATCCAACTCAAGCATGTCGGATATTGCATCGTAATACATAAATGGAAAAAGAAGCATATATGTTGGTGGGAGGGGTTTGTCTAAGTGGAGGAATCAAAAGCAGAAGAAAATGTTAAGTGTCTTAGAAGACGTAACATCCTTCCTCCAAATAGCACTGGACCTTCCAATAGTTCTCTTCCAGCGATTAGGGTCTGAAGTCATAGGAAGAGATACTAGTGAAGAATGAAATCTTGGTTATAATGAGGAGTGGAGGGTGCAATATCCAGAAAGAATTTGTGAATACCTCCCAATAGCCACACACAAAATCCAGTCAAGGTGCAATTGCAACCAACATTTTTCACCTGGGTAGATGTCCTCTAGTTGGTCACTAGGTACCTCGGTCCAAAAGCACGGCATTTATATTTTTTGGCCTAAGAAATGGAGTCCGCAGGTGGATCCAGGTCAAAGTGGGTGCCTCAAGGGGGCGCCTGAGAACAAAATTACCTCGGCCTTGTTATGCGGGTATCTCCACCTTGCTTATAGGTGATTGGGCAATGGACTTGAGAAGTTGAATCTCCTATTTGTCAACTTCTATGTTTGAAATTGTGGCCCGGTCGCGGGGTTTTGGATGCCTACCCACAGAAATCCAACCTAGACTAAAATTTTTCTTTTTGGCACCTCACATGGAGGACAACTTATTGAGTTGTTTAGAAAATTTTTTAGATATAAGGAAATTATTTTTAATGAGAGGCTAGGGGTGAAAACCAACCTGGTTTTGATTAAAGTGAGAGTGGATAGTCTTGTAAAGAAAAGATGGGGTGTTTTGAGAATCCCTTGGGAGGAAACCTACTTAAACCTCCCCGTTTCGAGAAAAGGCTATGTAAGGTCTACTTGATGACTTTTGTGTGTGAGTGAACAAGTGTACCAAATTTTAGTTATTTAGATGTCACCTTGAATCATGTGGACATCGCTTGGTCCTACAGGAGTTTGATTACCTAAATCAGCTAGATGTCATTGATACAATACTTGGAGAATTTTAAAAGCCCTAGGAGATAGCATGTGGACATTGTGGTCAATTACTATCCTTTAACTCCCTATGTGAGTTAATCTAGAAAAAAACAGGAAACTATCCTAGATTGAACATGTGGAGCTGTGTGGGCCGTTCAAACTTTTAAACTCTCCTAGTTTTCACGATCTAAGCGGAGAATTAAAAACACTATTCTAGTTTGTTGACATGTGGGCATGTATGGGCGTTACAAGAATCGTTTGAAAAAATGAAACTAAGAGGGTCTCTCCAAAAAGAGTCGTTGTCCTCTCTAAAAGTTTTGAAATTTTTGTTAAAAGGGAGATGAGATCGTTTTTACAATCTCTTTCTGATTCTCAAAGTGCCTTTGAGAGGCCTTGAGAAGAGCATACTTAAGATTGTTTACTTGAAACTTCTAGTCTGAGATGTGGGGTTTCTTATGTGATTTGATGTTCCCACTTAAATTATGAATCCAAAAACAAGCCATCCCACGTGTGAGAGAGAAAGCAAAATAAGGAAAAATGATTTTAATCCTCTAAGTGCCTATGTTTGACTATCCCTTTATAAGTTGAGGGTCCTAAGTGGTGCATGATGTTTAGAGCGTGCATTACATCAGTATTTGAAAAAGGAAAAGCTTTCCCCACATCAAAGACCTTACAATGAAAATTTTGGTCAAATGCATGGTACATTAAGCGTGGGCAGTGCTTGTCTTGTGAATATATCAAAACTTCATCTGCGCAGCCCTCATGGAGTCTCGATACCCAGCGTTTGATAAAAACACCGGTTCTCTCAATTCTACTGTGAATCGGCCAAGATTATGGTGTTCGGTGAAAGCTGGTTTGAATTCCTGCAAGTTAAAAACGACAAAGGAAAGCGAATTGAACCCAATTGAAAGAGCAATTAATACCTTAACTCCCCAGTGAAGTCGCCAGTCTGTTAAATTGTCAGATAAATTGCGGGTGAGAGCAAAATGGGAACACTAGCATTACTGTTGGAACAAAGGAAAGAACGAGGATCTTTGTCAGAGCAAAAAGGAGTTAGCAATGAAAACCAAACGGAATGAAATCTATCTAACAAACGGAAGAAGCAAATAACACTACAACCAATGAAACAAAACTTCAAATGTGAGACAAGGGAGTTATCAATGGTTTCAAGGCTTGAAATCTATTAAGCGAGAGAGAAACCATAGCACCTTTATTTGAAGAAGGGATAATGGTTCCTCTTCCCTCGGTGGGAAGGTCCTTCGGGGATCCTCAATGGAATGCCTTCCTTACAAAATGAGCGAGAGCAATGGGTGATGAGAGAGGGAGCTGGGATTACAGTGATGGAATTTGCAGTTATCAAAGGCAGACTCATTCTATCTGGGCGGTATGGCACAGCACTAATTCTCTGCTGAAACAATGAGTCCTCCCAGCCTTTTATAGCAGTTTCAAGGTCGTTCAGTAACCCGGCTTCCGGTGTAGACACGGTGCTGTTTAGGGTTCGCTTAAGCCATAAGTGACCAGAATTTGCAGTCGACCCTCATCACGAGGTCAAATCGTCTTAAGGGGGCAGTCCACTGTGGTGATGGGAGGCCGACTTAAGCAATTAATCTGTTGTATTAAGCGGATCTGCGGCTTTTATGTGGGCGGTCGGTAGCCGGTATGCCGCGAAACCGCGTTTTGTCAGCATCGCTCACCTACTGGCACATGTAAAGAGCCCTTCAATTTTGGTTACTTTACTGTATATTTTTTTGACTCATACGAATCTTTATGGGAACTTAATTGAGTGCCATGAACAGCTTCATTGTTTTTTTTATGATGTGGAGTTCTTGTAGCCATGTGAACTGAGAAATTTCAGTGATAACAATAAGATCATTATTTTTCAATCATATAATAATTGTCATTGATAGATTGGTATTAATTAATAATATAATAAAC
>SNQJ01S0206510.1:16399-32122 GCA_010110895.2 Picea sitchensis | reverse complement strand
GACTCAAGCAATCTAGAACATACTTGTCTTCTAAAACTTAAGGCATAAAAGAAGGAAATCATAGAACATATACCATTGCATTAAATGATGGCATATGGTGGGTTAGGGAGGTACACAAACCTTCCCATATGTCATATGGTGGGTTGGTCTTGTAATTTTGGTCACCATATTTATGTGGAAAATACAAAGGTCATTGCCAAGGTGGATCATTTTGCAAAAAATAATTTTAGAGAGACCTTGGAAATTGAAAAGAAACAAAATAACATGAATAGGGAGGATGTTTCCAAGCTAAGTGAGACATGGAGGTCAATAATCTATATTCTTCAAAACAACTCTATAAGAAAACATTGGCTATCACTCTTAATATGCTTCACAACCCATTAAACAAGTTTGAATGATATATCTACTATTTTAAAATCCAACCTAAATTTGCTGACTTTTAGTACGCATTCCTCATATTGCATATATATATATAGAGTGAGTAATGTAGTCTTTGTCTCTACAAGCAAATACCTAACACCCGAGGATGATACTAGCTACAAGGAACAAAATGTCAAGAAAATAGAAACTGAACGTAAATATCCACTTCATGAATATTTCTATTGCATGAACAATATGAATAATAATATATCAAAATCTAATTAGAAATGAAATAAATAATTACTATTAGGAGTTGAGGATTCAACCTTACAATGAGATAAGAGAAATGGTACCCTAGAACATCTTTGATAAATTTGGGTTACTTCCTCTACACATAACCATGTGATTAATCGAGATCTTAGAAGTAGACCGAACAATTGAATAGGTTAATAAAGTCTTCTGGTCATTCCCAAATGACAAGTCTCATGAGCTATACGACTTGACCACTAATTTTAAAAATATTTTGCATAGATGTTAGCTCCTCTTTTCCACAACATTATATATGACATTCAATACATCAATGAGATTTATATTTCAAAAAATGCCATTTTCGCAACCCTAGTACCTAAAGGAAGGGCCTCAGATGAAATTTAGAATTGATGCATCTGGTGTACCCCCATCTTCACTCTGTAGGGATTCTTAGAATGATCCAACTTACTTTTATCTCAATGTGTTGCATATCTTCTTAATTTACCAAGTGGAATAACCCAAAATTTTAGATTTTATGAAAAATTTGTGTTTGCTCACACAGATCCTTAGAGTGTACCTAGGAATATACTCATCTTAAACTGAAATAGGTAGTGGAAATTGGTTTCCAATGGAGATTTTACCACCCAACTATAAGGATTCCTACTTGTATTCCATTCCAGAGTTGGGGCTATGATGTTACATGAGGATATAGACAAAATTACCGACTTCCTCAAAACTTCTATAAGCTACACACAAAACCCTTGCTAAGTTATGTACTAATATTAGTATGAAGGAAAAATAGCTTATAGCTAGAACCATTGCTAACCTACTCATTAAGCATTGTGTGAGCCATAACAACTCAAGACTTCAATAGAAAGTTGATGCTTCAACACTTAGCCAATGGTCTTGATAGCCCACCCACTACTACAAGGCCTTCTTGCTAACCTCCTAGCTAGAACATGGAATACTACTCCACTCTCAACGTAAAATATGGAAACAATTGATTCACAAAAATATCTTAGTGGTCTAAATCCAACAACAAATTATTGTTTGTCAATCAATTGTACTCCCCTAGTAGAAGGGGTTGTACAATTATGTCCGTACAATTATTGTTTGGCATGTTTTTCGAAGTGTTGTCCAACAAAGGAGGGTCGTACACCAATATGGATTTGGCACAGATTTCTAGGCAGAAAGGAGTGGGACTGTTGGGTGTTGTAAGTGTATTTCTCTTGCTGGAAATTGCAATTTTGTTGCTGATATACTTTCCTAAAGCTAATAAAATCTCTCTCTCTTTGAATTTCCCCACTTCGGGGTTTCCCTTGGCTGGTTGCCTAAATTTCTGAGTATTACATGGATGTTTGATTGTTGTTCATTATGTTTATTCCACTGCAAAAGTGCTTGGAAATGTGTATTTCTACTCATAATATTTTCAGAATGTGGGTTTATACATTTCAGAGTTCATAGATGACAATTATCTCTAGGTTGTTAAGTGCATGCCATAATTTGTTTAAGTTGATTTTGTCATTAAATTTCTACATGGTATCAGAGCTTGGGCTCTGAGTGATAGTGAGCAGTGAGATTTTTGGGCAGGTTTGAAGGGGGAAACTTGATTGTTTGTTTTCCATTGAAAAATTGACAAGGAGATGGATTTTTGCATCAGGTATGATGACCGGTTGGATAGGATGTCCAACTATTTGCAATGGAAAAGTCAAGATATCAACTATTCTCAGGGAGAACAAGATTTGGAGCTTTGTCAACACCATAATTGTTGTTCCATCAACAAACCCTATAGATTTGGATTTGCATGAGGTAAAGGAGGCCAAAGCTCAGAGGCTTATTCTGGATGGAGTGAAGGACCACCTTATCCTTCACTTGGCTGAGAAGAAGACAACCAAAGATATGTGGGATGCACTTAAAAACTTGTACGAGGCGAAGAATGAAAACCAGAAGATGGTCTTGAAAGATAAACTGCATGATACCAAGATGGGTAAGGGCAGGAGTGTGTCTTCTTATCTTACTCAAGTAGCTCAAGTGAAATATGAGTTGGTTGCAGTTGGGGAGGTCATTTCAGATTCAGAGTTGGTGAGGATAGCCTTGAAAGGCTTCACCAAGGAATGGGAAGTCTTCGTGAAGTGTGTGGTGGGTCGTGAGCATCTTCCAAATTGGAGCAGACTATGGGACGATTTCACTTGGGAGGAGATTCAGGAAGGATCTTAGAGAAGTGGACAAAAGGGAGATGGAGTTGATGAAAATAATGTTTCTCTTGCTGCAAAGGGCAAGGGGAAGAAGAAAGGAAATTCTTGGAGGAACTTGAGTAAAGTTAGATGTTACTGTTGTAACCAGTTGGGGCACCTTACTTCTCAGTGTCCTAAGAGGAAGAAGAAAAATAATGAACATGAGGGTCCTGATACAACTGCTACATCATCCATGGAGGACTTTTCTTCCAAGTTTGATAAGGAATTTTCTTTGGTTACTTTAGTATCCAGTGTCGGTAGTGGAGGATTTGGGGGTGATAACAGATGGATTGTTGACAGTGGAGCCTAATCCGGATTATTTTCGGCACGAAATGAGAGCGGAGATATAATAAATAAATGCACAGAGATATCGCGGATATCCAATAATATAACAAAAATGTATCAGAGATGCAACCATAAACACAGAGATACAGTAATATTTTCGGCACAAAATGAGAGCGGAGATACAATAAAGAAATACACAGAGATGTCACGGATATCCAATAATATAACATAAATGTATCAGAGATGCAACCATAAACAAAAAGATACAGTAATACATGATTTCTATTAATGAAGGAAATGTACAGAGACTATAAAAATACAAAGTGAAAGACTCGCTAGAATGGTGGCAGCTTATCTCTGAGAAGAGATATGACGGCTACTCGCATTCGCAAGAAGATGATTACAATGAGGCTCTGAAGGCCTTTTTACAATAAACATGAATGCCCAAAACCCTAGACATCCAAAAACCTAATCCTAGGAGATGAAGCATCAAAATTCATGTGGGCCCCGTTTGGGTAAGTTAGTACATCAACTTCCCGGGGTCGTAACTTTTGCATACGATCTTTGTTTTAGGTGGATGATAGCTCATTGGAAAGGTATCATTGAGGAGATTCATTTTGGGGGCAATATCGAAGGAACTTTGATATTGATCCCTATTTTCCCAAAAACATTGTTTAGGGCCTCAAAATGGCCTCAGAAGTTAAAAATAATAAATTACCAAAATTGCCAAAAAATTGTTTTGAGCCAGTTGGAAAAGGTGGGTGGCCACCGATATCCACCTGGATCAATCCTCCCTCCTTAGGAAGCAAAGGTATCCATTACGTTGAGTGCCCAGGGGAGAGGGGAAAACGTTTGTTGAATCTGCATCTTGGTGAGTTGCTTGCCTTGTTGGAGACGTCGTTATGTTCAGTTTGTGGAAGTTTGTCACAAACCTGTTGAGGTTGAGGTTGTTCAACAAGTCGAGATACACGAGAGGATGGTGTGTAGAATGAATCTTTGTGCTTTGCTACAACCTTGTCGACCTACTTCTTTTGGATAAAAGGTGCTTCGGGCGAGGCTATAGTGGTTGCAGTGTCCTTATGTTCCCCTTTTGAACAGATTGTGAAGAAGCTTAATTTTACAGTATAAGATACTATCTTGTGGCATTGTTTAGGTGGAACAATAGTCAAAACTACTTCTGGTATTCTGTAGAGATGACCCCCTAGAGAAACAATGAAACTGCAGGGTCGAGACTCATAAACAACATGGTGTCTCCACAAATATGGTTGGCCCAAGAGAACATCACAGACATCCAGTGGGGCAACATCACATAATACCTCATCCTTGAAGGGCTGGATGTTGTATGACAATCAACACTACTAGCTGACACGAAGATCTCATCCTTGGCGAAGCCACCCGATGTTGTATGGCTGCGGGTGTGGTGTTGTCAAAAATCTCAATTGTTTGACGACCTCTGCTGAGATGAGGTTCTTCTGACTTCCTCTATCAACAATAAAATGCAGCGGGGTTCCCTTCACCCATATATGTGAATGAAAAAGACGCTCCCCCTCTTCTGGATCTATTGGTTCTTCTGGTTGAATTGTTGCGGTCGTGAAAATAACAATGGGGTCTGCGTCGATGATCTGTCTTTTACCAGTATTTTCATAATCAGATTCTGAATCAGGGTTCGACTCCTTGCCTTTGATCTCGGCCACCAATGACTATTTTGAGAGAAATTCATCGGTGTTGTGCCAGGGGATTTTGTGAAAATCACACCATTTCCCGGTCTCCTTCTTCGCCTTTCCGTGACCCTTCTCCTGTGGCTTAGACTAGTTTTCAGGAGACTGTTTATTAGGGTCGTCTTTATCATACTTTGGTTGTTGTAGTTTTGCAGACCTGAACTCTCGTTTGTTCTGGTGCTTAACTTTCTGCTCAATTTTAACAGCATATCAATAAGCAATACTGAGTAATGAGATGTCCAGAAAATCCATTTCAGTTTGGATGTATCTGTGTAGGGCCCCACGGTATTTCAGAACCAAATTTCATTCGGAGTTTTTGATACCCATCTTGGTGCACAAGGTATGGAAGGTATTGGTGAACTCCAGAACCTCTTGGCCCTCTCTTGCTGTAGTGTGGTCCATCTCATGTATTGGTCCTCATAGTTTCCAACAATGTAATACTGTTCCTTTACCGCATCCACACAAAAAATCCCAAGTGGGCTCGGCCCCATATATTCCAAACTCCTCTGTGGAACTCTGCTCCCATAAGTTTCCCACTAATGTTTGACACGAGGGAGAGATTTAAGGAGTGCGAAGGTGATATTTTCTCTATCGAAAAAATTGTGAACATAGAAATAACCTTCTAGCAGATTTAACCATTTGTCTAGGGCTTCTGCATCTATCTGTCCTTCAAATACAAAAATATCAAAATTGACTTGTACCTTAAAAGGCGAGGTGCCTCCAAAGTGGTCGCTTAATGAAGATGTGTGTGATGCTATTGGCAGGCGTTGAAGGATGTGGGAAAAAATCTCCATCATTTCGTCCCCCTGTCATGTGAGAGCTTGCTCAAGCAACAAATTGATAGGATCGTTTGCTCTGTCGTTTTTCTTTTCTTCTGCCATTGATAGTTTATTGGGCGTGTGAGAGTGATTGTGTTCAAGAGAGACGAGATCGAGACCCAACTTTCTATACTCGGACCTCGTCGGGGACATGCACTGAAAAATGATCAAGAGCGGCCTTCTCTGATACCACTGATTTAGATTATTTTCGGCACGAAATAAGAGCGGAGATATTATAAAGAAATGCACAGAGATATCGCGGATATCCAATAATATAACAGAAATGTATCAGAGATGCAACCATAAACACAAATATATAGTAATACACGATTTCTATTAAAGAAAGAAATGTACAGAGACTGTAAAAATACAGAGTGAAAGACTCGCTAGAATGGTAGCAACTTATCTCTGAGAAGAGATGTGATGACTACTCGCATTCACAAGAAAATGATTACAATGAGGCTCTGAAGGCCATTTTACAATAAACAGGAATGCCAAAAACCCTAGACATCAAAAAAACCTAACCCTAGGAGATGAAGCATCAAAAGTCATGTGGGCCCCGTTTGGGTAAGTTAGTACATCAACTTCCCGAGGTCGTAACGTTTGCATACGATCTCTATTTTAGGTGCATAATAGCTCGTTGGAAAGGTATCGTCGAGGAGATTCATTTTGGGGGAAATATCAAAGGAACTTCCATATTGCTCCTTGTTTTCCCAAAAGCATCGTTTATGGCCTCAAAATGGCCCCGGAAGTTAAAAAATGCTAAAAATAGTAAATTACCAAAATTGTCAGAACATTGTTTTGAGCCAGTTGGAAAAGGTGGGTGGCCACCGATATCCACCTGGATCAGAGCCTCTTGTCACATGACGTGAATCTGGCGAGTATTCCTTATTATCACAGAGACAGGTCATGACCGATTGGTGGAGAGTGAAGGAGGTATGGCACAAGTTGCATGTATAGTTGGACGGGTTAGATTCTGACTTGAGTATGTAGGACTCTTGGAGCTTGATGGAGTTATTTTTGTTCCAGGGTTGAGGGTTAACTTGTTCTCAGTCTCAACCTTGGAGGATGATGGATATTGTACATTGTTCAAGAGGGGACATGTATTTATCTATAGGGAGGGAGTGGACCTAGTTGAACCACAGTTGATTGGTGATCGGGTGGATAGGTTGTACATGTTGCGAGGACAACCTTCAAGTTATGATTCAACGTCAGATGAGGAGCAGAAGGCTCCTGAGACTACGGTGGACCCAAGTATTCAATCTTTCATTCCGAGAGAAGAGAGAGAGTCTTTTCTAATCACTGACGTGAGTCTCAGCTGGTGTGATCGAATCGATGCTCAGGGTGGAGTGGATTCTCCTAGGAGCTCAGGGTTCAGAGTGGTTGTCAGGAGAAGATCTTCTGGTTCGAGTTATGTGCAAGTGTTGAGGTTGGCTCCAGGTTTAGAGGGAGCTCCTACTGCGAACAATGTGATGGGATCAGATGATGATGATGGCAACGAGTACATCCCTCTCTAAGAGGGAGTGTTAGCTTTTATAGCTTCGGAGGTACTCCACATGTTTTGTCTTGTAATAAAGTTGTAATAAAGTGGTTCTTTTATGTAAGTGACTTTTTAATGAAGTGTACCTTCTAATATTAAAGTGATTTTATTTCATAAAGTGCACTTATGTTATAAAGTGAAATTGTACTTTAATATTTTAAGTGATTTATTTTGGAGGGAATGAATCATGTTCCTTGATCATGTAAAGACAAAATTAGATCTTGGCCTTTGTATTTAGGGATGGGGAAGCTGAAAAGACTCTTGGAAGGTGAAAGGTCATTTTTGAATTATAAGAAAATGCATTGGGTAGTGTGCAAGACATAATGAAAAGAGGAGATTGAGAGATTGAGAGAGAACTTTGAGGAGGAGAGGAAAGGGCAGCATGTTGGGTGCATTTTGCAAGGGATATTGGACACATTTCCCAGGGTGATTTTCTATTTAGAAGTGGCTGAAATTTATTGTTGTTAGGGAGGACATACTGTACGGATCCGTACAATCCGTACAACAAGGAAGATGGCACGTTTTATGAGGTAGATTGTGGGCACGAAAATCGAGGTTGTTTAGAGTGTTTCTTGTTGCAGAAGGGGCCATACAGTTCTATCCATACGACTGTTGTTTGGCACATTTTTTTAGGTGTTGTCCAACAAAGGAGGGTCATACAATAGTACGGATTTGACACATATTTCTAAGCAAAAAGGAGTGGGACTGTTGGGTGTTGTAATTGGATTTTTCTTGCTGTAAATTGTAATTTTGTTGTCGATATACTTTCCTGAAGTTAAGAAAATCTCTCTCTCTCTTTGGGTTTCCCCACTTTGGGGTTTTCCCTGGTTGGTTGCCTAAATTTATGAGTATTACATGGACGTGTGATTGTTGTTCATGGTGTTTATTTTGTTGCAAAAGTGCTTGACAATGTGTATTTATGCTCATAATATTTTATGAATGTGGGTTTATTCATTTCAGAGTTCATAGATGACAACTATCTCTAGGTTGCTAAGTGTATGACATAATTTGTTTAAGTTGATTTTGTCATTAAATTTCTACATATCTTGCAAGACCATTATTTATACAAATTGGACAAAATATAAACAAAGGTTTCTTTGTTAATTAATCATAGTTTAGAACAAGCCATAAGTACAGGAGGACTACAAGGTTGCAATCATTGTTGAGCATAAGACCCTATTATATAAATTCATTCTAGGTATTGACCCCTCATTTCCAAGGGAGTTCCTTCCAACAATGGCTTCATTCAAAATATAAACACTCTTGAAGACAAATTATGGACAAACTAGTTGATAATAATGCGGTTCTAGTTTGAACAACTATCTACTATAGTTCATAATTGCTCACAAGCTCTAAGTCTATTTAATTAGTTGTTGAAAGCCTAGTTAGTTTTAGTTCAAATTTCAAAAGGACTTGATGCTTATTGTTGTTTGTGATCTAATGTAACATGCTTTATCGATAATAGTAAATACATATTTGGAGGAGGAGCATTATTCACAAACTCAAATACTCACATATGAACAATTAATCTATTTGGAGGATTCGTTGGTACCATCTGCCTTATAAAGTACTCTACAAACCCTCAAAATATTTGAAGTTCAATCGACTATACTATCATGACATCCCACTATGATGATGGACAAGTTTAAGTGAAATTTTCCATAATTGATAAGAATACTCCAAAATTCTATCATCCTAATTAGAGTCCATTGAATGATACTTTATTAATTGCAAAATGAAATGAATTATTCCAACAATATAGCATTATACACATTTCAAGAAATGTTTAAAAGAGGTCAACTTGCTTTGGATATAGAATACACTGTAATGATTGACAAGAGTGTTGACGATAAAAATCGCAATGAGGATTTTGCCCGCAAAGTATTGCTAAAGCCTATTATTATAAGCTAAAGATATATATATTACCAGTAGGTGGGACCCCCTTATAGATTGGATGATCATATCTGGTTCTTTATTGATGTTATGTTGTTGTTCGACACTGCTTATAGGTTTGAGCATGATTGATGTTCAAATGTTGGTTTTATTCGCAACAAATGGGTGATGGATAATTCATGCTATGTGTGAGTTTCTTTACTCTAATTTCTCAATTCCATGTCACGAGGGCTTATGTGCACTGTTATTTCTATGCTAATTACGCCATGATCTATTACATATTACACCTGCACAAAACATATGTTAGTCATGGAAAAAAATCTAAGGAAGAAGTTAAACTATGCTCCTATGCTACGAGGCTACACTACATGCATTGAATTAAATGGATTGTTGTTAATCCTAGCTAACGGGGTTAGTGGCTATACGATTTATTCGCTTATATGGAAAAACATGTGATATGTGTTATAGTGTGGTTGGCAATGGTTAATGTGACATAGGGTGGCACATTTTGGATGTTGGTTTCGATGCATGGTTCAATTGAATGAATTAATGGAATGGTTGGTTGGCGCGTACTACGTGATTGAAGGAGTAAAGGATGGAAGCAACATGCATTTACTGCACGTCACTCCATACCTCTCCCACTGGTCGTCACCCTAGCTTGGCTATTGTTCAATTGTGTTCCATTGTGGTTAGGCTCTGGTTTTCAGGCAAGGGAAGAACGAGCTCGTGTTTTTAAGGCTTTTGGTTACAGGTATGTCTTTTTCGCCATCCATGAACCCACTATTGGCTCGGTGATGTATGGGTCTGTGCTTTTCTTGAGACTGGAAATTGTGTAAACTTGTGATATTTTTCTGGAATGGATGGTTTGTGTGGTTTTCATTGCAATGATGGTTGAAGTCACAAGTTCATTAATTATTCTGAGTGCTAGAAGCCATGAAGGCTCTCTGTCGTCCTTATTGGTTTTGGTTGGAGGGTTTCATTCAGGTCCCGCTTTGTTGGTTGTCCCCACACTTTTCTTGTCACCATGCCCAGTCGTTTTGTTGTTATGGGGTTGTTGGGTTTGTTTTCAAACCACCTTGTGCCATTGTGTATTGTTTCACCTGGGTATGGGCTCGTTCATGCTATGGATGTTGCACAGTGGGTTATGATGGCTATTATGCCAAGGTGTTTGCTTAAAGGTTGATTGCTATTCATGACTCTGTTTTATCTCATCATTTTTCGGGTTGGTTGGGAAAACCACGAGGGTTATACCCTGCGTGTTCTTGGTGTTTTCATGGACCAAAATGAAGCCTCTTCTCCTCTGTTCATAGTCTCTCCTATCTTGTGAACTGTCACCCTGTCTGCAAAATTATTGGTGATATGGCTTGTGTGTCCACCGTATGATCTCAAAAGTTTCTCACCCGCTGTTGGGGGTCAACTCCAGTCTCCCTGTGTTGGTCCACAGAGCAAACCCTTGATTACTCAAAGCCCATTTTGAGTATTCAAAGCTCGGTTTTATTAAATGGACCCTGTTATATCCTATCGGATATATTGTTGATTGTTATGAGTTGGTGGGATATCCTCGACAATGGTTGATTGTTGGCTCGTCTCTGTTGATTATGTTGACAGTGGTTTTGGTTATTGGTATTTAGTCATTGCATTGTTTATTATAACAGTCGAATCGATAGCTCAGCATGGTTAATTGGTTGATTTGAGAAATGAGATTGGATACACAATTGTTCTCTCTTATATTGTAACAATTGGATTGTTAACCCAACATTAATTTATAGTTGACTAAGTCACATCGATGCTTCGTGCGTGATGCGTTGGTATGTGTGGATTTCCTACAACATGTTTAAGTTGAATCAATGGTTGTTGTTACTGTGTGTTTTAATTACAAATCGAGATGACTTGGTTGTCCATTGCATAGGTTTATGGATATCATTTGGTTACACCATCATAGATGGGCACGGGTTTTATAACAGTGTGAATTCATTGCAATTTAATTATTAATTTGATTAGAGGAATGGAATCAGGCACGATTTTTGTCTCTGTGTTTGATTGAGGAAATAATTCTTGGACAGTGGTTGATGTTGAACAAAGTGGAAACAAGTGACTGTGTGCTAATTTGGAAATTGTTTTAAAACATTAAATGGGACAAATGAGAATAAACAAAACTCTTATACAGGTTGTTTGGAAGGCATATTGTTGAGTTTGATGACATTTTGTTAAAGATTTAATTGTGAACCATGAGCAAGTTAATACACATAAATTATTAAATTATGCACAATAGTTGTTCAATTGATCACAATGATTATTTGGTTAGTGTTGGATCTTTTGCATTTAATATAGAATGGTTTTATGGATTACTTAATTAATTTTATGAACAATATCTGCTCTCTTCCCTACCATTATTTCACCTTTTTCTAATTACAATCCCCTCGCTTTTCCATATTCATTTTTCACTCCATGTTCCTAAAATTTAATTACAGTTAAGAGGAGTTATGTATTGTAATAGTTTGAAATCACAGTTTCTTGGACGGATTACAGACATGTTCTTTGGTTTACATTACAGTTGATTGTTTGTTGTCTGTGAGCAATAACCATGATCATTTTCCCCCTCATTTTAACATTTTTCGCTCAATACAAACCCCTCACATATCCCATAACCTTTGTTCACCCCTTGCTCATTGATAACTATTTAACAATTTGTATGGATTGGATTGCATGGGTCTGATATGTTACTGAGCCAAGATTTGTTTCATATTTTAAAAGAGTTGTCATGTATGGTCGGTAAAGAAATTATTTGCTAATCAATCATGCATACAGGAATGAACTTTTTCAGCCGAGGTAGCCATGGCAGAGGCAACCAAGGAAGAGGTAATTGGAACAAAGGCCCTAGAAGGCCAAGATTCTCCATACACTTTGCTGCAGACTCGCAAGAGTTAGGCCATCTATTTTAGGCTAGGTTTTTCAATTGGATCGAGCAAGGAGTGGTCCAACCTAGGTCTGAAAGGCCTCCCTTCCAAGCTCCACAAGCCCCTGGTATTTTCGTGCCCCCTCATGTCTCATTACAACCCGAGGTTCCCGAAAACGACGGATGGCAAGAGATTGTACACCCGATAGTCTCCCAACATCGTGGCTGGCCTAATTTGTCCTTACCTGCTCCCCCAACTATCAATCAGATTGTCCAACTTGCCCCTGTCCACTCACCAGTTCAGTCTTCCCATGCTAGTAAAATGTTGAAAACCGAGGCCCACCATGCCCCTGACAAAGGAAAAGCCAATGTTGCCCCTTTCTCACCCTCCAATGGCTTTGATAAATTTGTATCCTCCCAGATGCATTTGAGGGACGATTGCTCTCATGTGATCAACGAGATTAGGCCTAAAGGCTCAGCACAACCAAAGGCAAATTCAGAGAGATCAAAAGGTGACATCAACAACAAAGGAAAGGTTGCATCTTAGAATGGAAAATATGGATTTTAAGTTTTATTTTATTTATTGTTGATGACAATTGACTTCAAAAGTTTTGGACATGATGTTTTTTTTTTTATATATGAGTATATTTTTGAAAATAATTTCAAATATCAATGAGATAAATTGTCAAACATGAATGTGATGATGAGAGTCACGAGGGATGCTTTTGTTTAATTAACTAGATGTGTTATGATTGTTAAGAGCTAAAGAGAAGCCATAAGGAGTCCCACCTACTAGTTATTATTTACTTAAAACCCTTATTATGATTTATTACTTTTCCCCCTAACTAAAAGTTGGTTGAGTTTTTAGTTAAGTTAACTAATGAAGTAGTTCAACTACTTCAACCAATTCTAATTTGCTTAAAGGAAAAGGGAAAGGGAGGAACAAATGGAGGATAGAAGGAGAAGCATAGTAAGGTTTTCTCTTTGAGTTTGTGTTGAGATAGTTCCGTTTTCATTCATTCCTTAATTTATCACAAGCCTAAAAAAAATTTATGATAGCAGGGTCTTATTGTAGACAACAAGATTCAAGGTTGAATTACATCATTCAGACACTTGTTTTTCAGAGGTGTTGATCTATCTTTGATAGTCTGTGTAGACTTGTCTGTTTGTGAATTAGTTTTCATGACTGACAAAGGCTATCGTGCAGAGTCGAGTGGGCAACAATCTATGGCAAGTTGATCCAACTTTTAGAGTTCAGTTTTTTTTATTTTCTGTCAGATGTCATTTTGTATGTTTCATCAAGGACGTCTAAGTTTGACTTTGGTCCAAAACTTCTTCACAAAATTTTGTAAAGAGAATGACTCTTTGATGAATTGGAATGAAATAAAGGATTGTTTTATGTCTCATCTGTCTTGATTATCGACTTGGTGTCTTTACTTCTGTCTCTATATTTATTTCAGCATCTGTTACGTTCAGAAAAATACATAAATAATGAATTTTCCAGCAAGCTTTTAATTATAAAAACCAGTCTAAACACTTGTAATTAATACTTGTGAGTTGGGATATTATTTTTTATGGCTATAAACAAATGGTGATATTCCCGTCTATTTTGCTTTAGCTAAACAGAATCTGAAAATGCTTGAGTAAGATCATTTCATATCTTTTCCTCAACAAAGAGAAAGTCACATTTTCAAATTATGCTTTAAGGTTGAACTCAAGAGGGGAACAATTATTTTATATATAATAAAAACATTATTATGATACATAATTATATCATAGTAACATATTATAATAATATATAATTATATCATAATAACATATTATACTATCATGATTATAGTAATTCATTAAGAGCACACCCATATATTATTTGCATTATTTCTATTATATACCCTAATCATGAATTCATATATTTTCAATTTTTTGTTGGACAATTATATGTTGTTATGATTATATAACTACCTTAGGTTCCATTAAATGAAGCTATGCTTTATTTTGATGTTCTTAAAAAAGAACCTTATAGTAGTTGTCACCTACATAGTAAAAAGTGCAGGAATTGATAACTAAGTGAAAAAATGCTCATAAAGAATCAACACCAAGATTTATAAATACTAGATACTTCAAAGGAGAAAAAACCAAATGAACATCATGATATCGATCTACATTCCTCTCACCATCTGTTGAACAAAATGGTTACAAGCATCCCTTATTTATAGGAATTTCAAGATGGCATTACATTAAGTGCGGGTAGATACAAGCAAAGGTGGAAATACCACATAAGATATGCTCTCACTTAAATGCATGTACACATGCAACTAAAATGTTGACTCCATTGATGAAGGTGCACATGATAATCGTGGAATGTGCACATGGTTATCCTAAATTATGCACATGCACAATAACCTACTAATGACATTGACACATGAGACCAAGTTGGTCTTAACACCTAAGTCAAAATTATTCCAATGCCAATTTATAAAAAGAAACAAGTTCATTGAAGTTTGGGATGTTTTTATCCATCATACGAGTTGATAAATTAGATTTAGGTTGAAAAGATGGCTTCCAAGACAAGACAAAATCTAAAAAACCAAGGCTTTGCTGAGATTTTCAATCCATAGGAAAATAATAATTACATGGTGAAGACTTTCTAGATTTCAATTGCTCCCACTAACGAAGATCTCAAGTTCCCTAAAATGCTCAAGATTTTCTTGTTTCCAATCCTTTCTAACCTCTTAAGAATAAGGATTGGAAACCTTTTCTTTGTTTAGGTCATTCCCTATGTTCACAAAGCTTAAAACTCTAAGTAAAGCTTTAACACTAGTTATAAAAAATGTAGCCATTTTAATGTAGGATTAGCTCCCTAGCTAGCATTGTTATTCAATTCGGGGCTAAACTAGTTGAATTGCACAACTTGGTCAAGTTAAGCCAAGTAAACCAAGAGGGTTGCAATGGTGAAGCATGATAGAGGCATGATTACTATGAACAATAATTAAAAAGGGGGAAGCCTAATATGATTGAACAATAGAAAGTGCAACAATGATTTATCCAATGAAGAAGTGCAAAGGCGATTCAAGAACGAATGTTCAAGTGAGGAGTAAATGGTATGAGACATGAACCCATGAAGTGTGTGCACAAAATATAGATAACTAGTGTGTTTGTAGAGTATGATACACAATGATAGGAATAGTAACATGACGCACAAATAACGACTTGAGACTTTAAGTATAACTCTTAATGTGCTAGGAACATATGTAAAACTTATTTGCATTGAATAAGTAATGAACCATAAGACAATGAACTATTTGAACTGTAGAACGTAAACCATGACATCAGAGATTGTTCAAATGTACATATTATTGCAAATACAAAAATGAGCTACAAAATTGGCAAGGATTGAAGCGATGTGAAGGATAATTCTGACTCCGGTCTTGTGAGAGAACATTGTGAGTTTGACGTTGCAAAGATTGCAAAACAAGTGAGAGAGAAGAGGAGATCCTAACATATGTGCATATTTGTGTACCTAAAATTTCCTAAATGTTATACTAGTCCATAGCTCGCTCACTTGCATGGATGCAAATGTCTATGACTGATTTTACAATTGTTATTGTTACAATTTATATAAGAAGAGGGATCAAATGATCGAGGCAATCCCTAATCGTCAACCTCAATTACATTGATCCTTGTCTTAGTCCTTGAAATTAGGGTCACTGAGGTGTGTGGGATCTTGGTC
>SNQJ01S0206509.1:0-16365 GCA_010110895.2 Picea sitchensis | reverse complement strand
ATTTTGAGGCATGTCAAGGTAAGGTCTAGTTCTAGGTCTTTCCATGCCTTGTGATGTCTAAGTCTTTCCATGTCTAGGTCTTACCATATATAAAAGTGTGATGGAGAGAGAGAGGGAGACAAACAGGGGGGTAGAGAGGGAGAGTGAGAGGGAGATAGAGACTGGGGGGGTAGATGTAGGAGAGGGATGAGAGAGATAGAGAATGAAATTATTTATAAGAGTGTGTGCATGTTCCTAGAGCACATGCACATTCCTAGAGCGTGTGTGCTCTATTAGAGCGCACACACGTTATTTTGAATTCAAATTTTTTGGGTGGGATTGACAAGGTGTATGCTGACTTGGTTGGCTTGGATTTAGGTTTGGGATGAAAAACCTAGTGGTTTGGTCTGCAAATTGATAAAAACCTCCATTTTTTTAATACCCCTCTATATCTCTTTCTTTGATATTATTTTTCTATAGGATAAACAATTTAGTTGTTGATGAAACTATAGACATAGATAGAGTCGGCTATGTAGATTTCAAATATATAATTTAAAAAAAAAAATTGTTTACTATTTTTAATTTATTTTTGTCTTCACACATATCAAAATCCTAGAATACATACCTCTCTTATTTTTGCTATAACTTTTTCTCAGCTTAACCATTTCTCAAATGATTTATATGCGACATTAGAGGAGACCGATACCTACGATCTTAAAAAAAATTGTTTTGATCATGTTAAGACCTTCTTAGCCTGCATGAACAAAAGAAGTTGTAATTTCAAGAATATGTTGACTTTGATAATTTAAAAATATATACAATTAATATTAAAAATTTCCAAAAAATACATAGCAGAAGAAAAGCGGGTTCTCTATAAGCATAAAAGTTTTTGGAACGAAATTTCATCATTAATATACTCAACACCTACGTGAACAAAAACATATACCTTATATGTTTTTCGAAAAATAAGATACCACTATTATTCACGATTCCTATGAATAAAAGTTGTATATTTGGAAAGATAATTAAATTTCCTATGTTTCATCTTCTTACACCATATTCAAATTCATTGTAAAAGTACCTTGAATAATCCCTCCAAGTTAACATATTGTTGTTTTTCCAGGTTTGGATTGCCACCAACGCATTGTGAGAGACCATCATTAGCTTTCACTCACCCTTATAACACAAAACTTGAAGTATGTGTTATAAATAACATCCACCACATCTTATTGTTTGTGTTTCTCCATGGAAATCCTATCGGGCTGTGAGATATTGGGAGAGACAAAAATTCTAGGGATATTATAGTAGTTCGTAGTCCTTTCAGTCTCTGTCTACGAGAAATCGAACGTAAATAAAATACGAGGACTCAACCAACCGTTTCCAATATCCAGGGAGGTCACCATTACGATTTTTTCACATGCGCCAGGAGTTGAGTCCATAAAGTCGATTGGCAACAGGAGATATCGTGGTAGGTATGTATCAGTGTTTAAAGAAATTAAAATATATTAAAGCGCTGTTGTAAATTTTATTTTTACAGCTCTTTGATTTGAGCCTGAGCTTCCATCATTTCTATTGTAAGAAAAATTTAAAAATTGCACAGACATAGATTTATGTTCTCCTTGTATTATTTATTGTAAATAGAAGAAGTAAGGGTTGTTGAGCTCCTCACTCCCCATGATTATCATACATTGAAATGGAAGATGCAACAATTGTTGCAATCAAAAGGTCTCTGGAAAACATTATTTGAGGATCCACCAACGTTTACCAAGGAAATTGAAAAATATGCCTATCGAAACAAGCTTGATGAAGCCATGGGCATGATTGACTTGCATGTTTTTTATGGTTTGGTGTTTCATCTTGATGGATGTAAAACTACAAAATCATGTTGGGACAATTTGGCAAAGTCAATGGATTATGAGCATTGCAATTGGAAGAAAAATTGGCCTTGCTTATGCCTGATGAGAATGCATCAATTGAACATTATCTTGCCAAATTTAGGCCATTGGTGGCACAAATGAAAGGGTGTGGAAAATCCAAATCCGATGATGAGTGCATTTTCCTGATTCTGTCAAATTTGAAAGGTCCTTATTAGGTATTTTCCTCTACTTTTTATTCTACGATGGATGCACTAGGAGATGAGTTTAAAATGCCTTCTTTTGAGATTTTTTTTTAGCATCTTGCAAGGGAACAATCCAAGCTTATGCAAATTGATGCCCTTTCAAACTCTAAAAATCAAGCTCTTGTGGCCCATTACTCCAAAGGTAAGTAGAAAGGCTCATATAAAAAGAAGCAATAATCCACACAAGGTGGTGAGAATCCCTCCAAACCTCAACAAAATAAAATAAAATAAAATAAAAAATCATCTCCACCTTCCAATTCTGGGAGTCTTCCTCGGACAAAGAAAAAAAATTCAAATGAAACTTGTGTCTTTTGTGGTGGTCCAAGGCACTAGAATAAAAATGTTGGAAGAAACTTGAGGCATTGAATGAAGCCATGTGAAACAACACAAAATTTCCATGTCCAAACCTTCTTTGATAAGTAAAGGGAATTATTTATATGCTTGGTCCTTGTATGCATATTTAGATAGTTGGATATTTGATTCAGTTGCATATCATCATATGACTCATTCCAATGAGTTACTACATTAAACATATGATTGTGGCATTTCTCATATTGCAATTGGAGTCTCTACATAGCTTAATGTTTTAGGATCAGGAACTTTGCAATTAGATGAAGGGTGCATCAATGATCTTCTTCTTGTTCCTAACATATCTACTAATATACTCTCAATTTATCAGATTTGTCATTATAGTGATGGGAAAACAACAATTTTCTCTCCTAATGATGTAGTCATTCGAAAATTGCAAAATCCTAACATTTTTGTTGCCTCAAGAAAATTTGACCAGAGCTTCAAATTGTACAAGATTGTTGGTTTTGAGCATTTTTGGCTTCCTCTTTCATTGCACATGTTGATTCTTTGAGTAGGCCTTGGCATGGAATATTTGGACATCTAAACTACACTTACTTGCAGTAGTTGAGTACACCAAAATTGGTCCATGGACTTCCTAAAGTTTCTTATACTGATGGAGTTTGTCCACGACGTGTTCTTGGATAACAACATCAAGATCCTTTTCGAAAAGGAAAAGCCTTGCATTCTACAACACCTATTGAGTTGGTACATAGTGATCTCATGATTTTTCCAACTCCCTCATTCTCAAGGAATAAGTATGTACTCACTTTCATTGATGACTTCTCATGACACTCTTGGGTGTACTTTCTTAATTTCAAGAGTGAGTTATTTTCTTTAAGTGTACTTTCTTAATTTCAAGAGTGAGTTATTTTCTACTTTCAAGACCTTCAAAGCCTTTGTTGAGAAGTTGTCCTCTCATTCTATCAAGAATATATGCACAGATAATGGGGAGGAGTATGTCATTCAAAGAACTTTTTGTTGATAACATGGTATTTTACATCAACATTTTGTTCCTTACTCCCCTCAACAAAATGGTATTTCTAAAAGAAAGAATGGGACATTAAAAGAAATGGTGAACTACATGACTTAGTCCAAGAACATGTCATCTTCCTTCTAGACATAAGTAGTGAATTGTGCCAATTACATTCAAAATCGGATGCCTCATAAAGCAATGTTGCATATGACTCCAAAGGAAGCTTGGAGTCATGTTAAACTTAATGTCTCTACTTTTAGAGTATTTGGCAGTCCAATAGGGGCCTTAATTCCAGTTGAAAAGAAAAAATATATGGATAAGAAGAGCCAACCACTAATATTTGTTAGCTACTATGAAGACATGAAGGAATACATGTTATTTGATCATATTTCAAAATGTCTTGTTTTGAAGGGTTTTCCATTTTGATGAGCATTTCAAACACTCATCCGACCCTACTCTCTCCATAGATTGCCATGATGGTGTAGATCATGCTGATAGTTTTGTTTTTGAAGAAAAGGAAGATGAGAAACATCAAACAATTGTAGAAGAAGAAACTCAACCAGTCGAAAATCAACCAACAACAGTTGAGTATCCGATTGGGGAACAAAAACCCAGGAGAAGATTCCAAGAGCTTAATGTGGACACTCTGATCAAGATGGTTATGAGCCATCACATTTCATTTTTTTCTCCTACTCCTTGCAACATTCAGCCATTGTATTAGTTGTATCACTCTTTTTGAGTCATTCTACTGATAATCCTCACAGTTCTCCTCATAAGTTGTTGGGAAAATTGAATGGGAAGATGCTATGATATAGGAGTATTCTTCCTTGATGAAGAATCACATATGGGATCTCGTTCCCCTTCATAAGGGCCGAAAAGTAGTTAGTTGCAATTGGTTATATAGAACCAAATATGTTGTAGATGGTTATGTTGACAAACATAAGACATGACTAGTAGCCAAGGGATTTTCACAGGTTAAAGGGATTGATTATTATGAGACTTTCACTTTGTTGCCAATATGAACCCATGGCGTCTTGTGCTTCTCCTTTGTTGCCTCCTCATGGCTAGTAAACTCTACTGTGATGGATGTGGAGAGTGTTTTTTTGCATTGGGATTTACAAGAGGAAATCTACATGGAGCAACCTCCTGGTTTTGTGTGTAGGACTCTTCTCTTGTATACATGCTTCAATGTTCATTGTATGGTCTCAAACAAGCTCCCCCTGAGTTTGGTACATGAGAAAATAGAAAAAAAAATTATCACTTCAGGGTTCTAGCATTATCATTCCAATCCTTCTATTTACACTAGAAGGCGGTAATCATGTCTTGATTTTGGTTTTGTATGTGGATGACCTAATTATCACAGGGTGTTCTTCATCCTTTATTTAGAATGTTCAACAAGCATTGATGAAACAATTTGATATGATAGATCTCAGACTTACACTCTTTTCTTGCTCTGCGGGTTCTTTGGTTTTTAGAATGAACCTTTATTTTTTATTAGAAGTATGAGTTTGACTCACTTTTTAATGCTTTGGAATTGTTGATTGTAAGTCGACACCTACTCCATTCCATTCAAGTGTCACTCTTTCTATCGATTGCTCTTCACCGCAAGTCAATCTGTCATTGTATCGACAACTAGTTGGGAGCCTATTGTATTTGGATCATACACATCCTGACATATCCTTTGCATTTGAGCTAGGCCCCGCCTTCAGGATCCTCAATGAGTCACTATATGGAATCTAACTCAGCATTCTCAAGTATACTGGCTCCCACTAAGTTTGGCATTCAAGATAACCTTGGGGTGCCTTTCAAATTTCTTGAGGGGTTTTCATTGATTTTGATTGGGTTGGTTTCGTTGATGATTAGAAGTCCACTTCAAGCTTTCTTTATTGCCTTGGGTCTGCTCCTATTTCTTGGTTTTGTAAAATGCAATCAACAATTGCATTATCATTTGCAAAGGTTGATTATTCTATTGTTGTTCTTACTAGTCAAGAAGACATTTATCTTCGACAACTATCGAAAGAGTTTAGCATTTCATAGGATTGTCCCAATCACTCTTTTGGTGTGATAATCGAGTGCCATCAAGCTCTCACAACCTAGTTGAGAATCAAAGGACAAAACACATTGAGATTCATATACACTTCATTTGGCAGCTCATCCAGGATGGTGCTCTTCGCTTAGGGTACTCACCTACAAAAGAGCAGGTTGCTAACATCTTCACTCAAACCTTTGGCATCCCCTCATTTTCTTAAGCTACGATCAATGCTTAGGGAGCAGGAATTTGTCTCTGGGGGATTATCTTGAGACCTCCTACCTTCAATTTTCTTACATGATACCTCTTTGGGGAGGAGATTCTTCCCAATGAGTTTTTCTCTTTTTATCCATTTGTGAGAGTTTGTACATGGGTAGTTTATCAAGCCTTGTTGTCGGGATCCATCTTTGTTCTTCTTTGTTCATCCCTACATTTCTCTTATGGGAGTTGTTAGTGTGTTTTTATAATGTATATATTTCTAAACACATGACATCTTGTGTGATAAGCTCACATAGATTCTCTCTAACCAACCAATCTTAGGTATTTGTTGGGCCTCAATCCTATAAATTGAGGAATTTCTCATGTATTTTGATCAAGCAAAGATCAATAAATCACCTCTTCTCCTATATGAAGTTTTGGTTTTGCAGTGCTCGACAACCCAAGGTCTTTTCACAAAAATTTAATATATAAAAATATCCTATTATCATAAATTATTATCCATAATTATATTTTTTTATCTCAAAATTTCTAATCCATATAACTAAATATTATTACTTTAAAATATTGTAAGAGAAATGCCATATAATGTTATTCCACTTCTTTTACAAGAGAAATGTTGTAATGAACATACACTTATTATTATGTTATTTCACCGCATTTACGGCCTTCTATTACGCGAAGAACCACCTTCTTGGACTTTGACTCGAAATCTATTTGTTTTCATGCATTCGAGTTTGAGTCAAAAGCATGCAAATATTAAATTGATATCTCAACATAACATGTGACACAAGTTTGTTGCGACGTAACATTTGTTGTGACACAAGTTCGTTGATATGTAAAATCTGTTGAGAAAATGCATGTGAAGTACCCGCATCTATATAATGTGAAGTTGAGGCACCTAGCACATTACCTGCTCCCTTTATCTTTTATATGAAAAGTCCATTTTCGTCTAAATATAAAATGTGTTTCAAAAGTTTTTGTTTTCAACAGAAAAGTATCCTGGAGATTATATTATGATATAATTCATTTACAAAATCTGTGCAGAAAGGAAGAAATGTCAGTCATAAAACAGTGTGCTGATTTCTGTGCTTGTTACAATGTAGAAATTCAACAAGTCCAAGCAAGGACACGAAACAATAGGTAGAAAAAACTCAGCTGAAATGAGTTTGCATAATAACTACGCTTCCACTACAAAAACACCTTTTCCCATCCCATTTCAAACTTAAAAAATATTAAGGTGCGAGTGAGAGCTTTCAGTGCCATTGATCCATAGAATACATACCAACTTTAATTTTTTACTTTCTTTTTCCTTGTATTGTGGTATATAAAACTTCCAAGATCTTAAAACATTACCTTTCAAGAACCACAATATCTTATTTAAAAGTAAAATATGTTACTACTTCTACTTAATATAATATAATATAATAGAGTATAGTAAAATATGTCACTTATGTTAGGCAATGAACGCATAAACGTAAATAAGATTATAATAGTAAAGAAAATAAAACCAAGATCAAATCAGACACATTAACAATCACACAATTGACACAATGATTTATGGAAACCTATTATGGAAAAAAAATCATAAATGATATAATCGATATTCTTATTATTCAAGGGAGAATTACAATAGCCAAATCACTGCATATACAACCATCCCCTCTTAACACACACCTAAAGACTCCACTGTATTGTGTCTTTACACCTCTACATGTATGCTAGTTATATAACATCAGTTATAAGGTTAAACAAACTCGTTACAACATGATACATCAATTACACATCTTGTTCACTAAAGAGTGCAAGCATGCACATTAGCTAAATTTAGAATGTGCATGCAATGTGCATGCTACTACATGGGAAATTAGCTGGCACTTTTTCAACAATCTCCACCTTAACAAAAAATTACCCGATATATCATGCCCAAATTTATTCATCACCTTTCTTGCAAGCCAAGAGAAGCCAAACACCATCACAATTTCTCCAACAATACTGTTACATAAACATGTCTGCACGATTTTCTCTAATATGGACCATTCCTACTTCCATCGCACACATGTCTTATAAACCCATGCACTTGTCCCATTTTGATAAACTGGACTTTTAGTCAAATGCACAATGCTTTGACCACCACAGAACACCCCATCCTGCATGTGTCCAAACTTACTCAATATATTCTTGCATTCTTGCAAGATATAACATAAGGTAGGTCTCTTGTCCAAATCTAATGAATCATAACCACAGACTAAATCATTGGAACCACTCTAGGTGATACTTGTGCTTCTTTATTTGAAGCACCCATTTCCATGTTTTCACCTAGTTTTTTCAAGCGTGTTCACTGACAACACTAACTACATGTGAAATGCTAACCATTTCCCATCACAATCATCAAAATTCCTACTAGCATATAATAATTAAGACATATAACCATTTTCTTCATCATCAATTAGGACACAAACCCTAAGAAAACTTACAAATGGAAAGCCAAAGGGATTTTACCGGTTTCACATTATTCATAATCAATTTCCGAGTATCTTCACCACATACTTTGTTGTGATAACCAAGCTTAACATATTTCTGTCTCTATGTATTTCCATGCAATGATTTATTTCGTCAAGCCGCATCCTTCATATCAAACATCCCAACCAACTGAGCCAACTTGTTGATTCCATACGTGTTTGTGCTTGCAAATAAAGCACAACATTTAACACTCAAAATAATAAATATAAATTACAAACACACAATGATTATACTCATTTCTTGTAAAATTTGGTTAACCATGAAGGAATCAAACATCTTGTACCATTTTCCTCTCATGCTTCAGGCCATACAATGAATACCCAGGTTTGCAAACAAACCTCGCTAAGGACTCGAACTGACCTTCTAGGCTGGTGCCATACATCCCTCTTTATCCAAAACTCCATGTAAAACAATTTTAACATCTAGTTGTACTAACTCAAGATCATGTAACACAACTAATGCTAACACAACATGAATAGAAATGCGCTTTTAGAATAACCCGTGAGAAACTTTCATGGAAATCACTACCTTCCAAATAATTTCTACCAATACTACCATGCTTTGAACCTTTTCATCTTTACTATGTTTTGATTTTATAAAGGTGATTCATCAAACAATGCATCTATAAGTCAATGTTAGATGATTCTGCGGGCGTAGGATCCCACATTCTACATCCCTTAATATCATCATCATATTAAAGATCTACCCATTTGATCTGGTCTACTTAAAATGATGATAAAAACATAAGCATCACGACCAAATAATTTCACATTTGAGAAATCACCAGATGACTTGTTCATACCCTTTGAATTTTCTCCATTCTTTGGTAAACCATGGTGATCGAGTTACCAAAAAACACAAACGCTTCTGTCCACAACTATTGTTACAACTTCAAGACATCAACATGCTCTATTCGACCCCAACTTGCAATACTTTCCAAGTTCGATGGATATGAACCTACCTCATCATATATTCAAACACTTGATTGATCTCGGCCAACACATCATCCTTTCTACATACCCACCTTTATAACCTGAACACATTTCTCCACCTCGAACTCTGCATTCAAACAACTTTGACCAAATCCATTAACCAATTTGGGTGAACTCCTTTTTGTTACTCTCCCTCCTGTGGACTTTTAAGTATTGAGCCTCTGCTATTCCACCTTAATACTACACATTCCCTTGACTAAAACCCCACTAAAGTAAGCCTTCATCGCTTACATCTGGGCCCATTTACATAGATTTCATAGATCCTTCAACTCTACACTCTGATATCTATGAAATTCACTGCTCATATTGCCCAATTCTATGAAATCTTATTAAAGATATTAACAAATATTGTTATGTTGTGCGTTGTCTATGGTCAAAATAAATACGAAGGTTGATATTTGTGGTTGAGAAATTTTAAGACTAATACATTGTACACGAGGGTCTTTCAACATATACAAGAGCTCTGTACTATCTTACATTGCAAGATTTTTGTCAAAATATTGGCGTATGCATACTATCTTACTTCATGAACCCTTACCCGTAGTCGTTGTATTTGACAATGAAGCGACCTTAAAAATGATCATATGACCTTCAACATTGCCTTTCCATAAAAAAGATTATTTCAAAAGAGGAAATTATTAGAAATAATAATGTGATTTTATAAAATAAAATAAAAAAATAGTGTGATCCATCTTAATGGAGATTGAAAAATATGCCTTATTTTTGCAACTTTATATGTAATTGATGTGAAAATTAAAACATTTGAAATAAGAGTGATTAAAACATATATTATTATAATTATTATTGAATTTCAAATTTGTCAAAAAAATATCCATCTTAATGGAGATTGAAAAATATGCCTTATTTTTGCAACTTTATATGTAATTGATGTGAAAATTAAACATTTGAAATGAGAGTGAAACATATATTATTATAATTATTATTGAATTTCAAATTTGTCAAAAAAATTAATGTAAAACTATAACGATTTAAAATTTTAAAAGTTTGTAAAACTAATTAGAGTTATTTAGCATGAATTTTGTTTTTCTTCAATTGACATTCATTGTAAATGAAAAGCCAAATACCTTTTATTAATCTTGCAATCTTTTGATTGAATATAAGAAAGACGAGTATAGAAACAAATGATATTTAAAAGTAACTGTTGAAAGAATAGACATGTGTAACCATTAACAAATGGATGGAGGACTACAACGTTTACATTTGGCATTTTCATTCACATTCCACATAAACGATAAATAATTCAATGCTTGGCTCCTATACCTTAAGGTTGACAAACTATGATAGAGGAGGGAAGATCTTTTGAAGCTACGCTCATTCCACGTCGGGTAATCACACACACGAGGAAAAGACATGATGCTTTGAGATTCAATCACACGTCATGCACCTACATTGTTGGACCCCTCAGGAATGATTTATTCTCCAGCGTTTGAGTGCAAGTATGTAAACAATAGAAGAAGCTATCAATGAATGGTCTTGGTTCGTAACTAGTAGAATCACTTAAATAAAAAGAAGAAAGACAACCAATAACTATCGTTTCTCAAACTAGTTGATGTTGAAAATAAATGTCAGAAGTACAAACTAGACATGTATTAATCAAATAAATGTACAAACTAGACATGTGTATTAATCACCGTATCTTCCATTGTTTTAGGATTGAAACTAGTAAGCACTCTTGCTTTCTTTTATTAGGTTTTCTTCTCCAAATTCCTTATCTGGTCTTTGTTGGAGTACTTCACACACATCTAGGATTTATTTTTCCTAAGGTTTTCCCTATGTTTATTAGTCATTATTCAGGGTCTCTTATTTTTTAGGAACGTTGAGAATATTCTCTTCATTTTTTTCACTTCAGTTTGATCAATGGAGTCTAGATGCCACACTGGTGGCTATCACCATGCAACATTGGGATCATCACCAAATAATTTGCATTGTCCTTGGGATCATCATCAATTGCAGCATTACTCATGATCCCCTAATATCCTCCTCACTTCACTTTGTTTCAATTAACTGATTGAAACAGAGTGAAGTTTACTCCTGTAACTGCTTGAGAGAGTAGAATAGGTGGCAGTTCACCCCGTAACTGCCCGAGAGATTAGGCTAGGTGGTCGTTTACTCCTGTAACTATAGGTGTGTGTCCGTGATCAATTTCATACCACCACTATGGTGCATTGATTCCTCCTCCAAAGCACATTGGTTGAGTTATGTAGAGTATATCATGTGTAAATTATCATTCATTTATTTGGTTAATGAGAATTCTTCCGTTTCTTCTCTCTCCGGCTTCATTTTCATATTTTCTCTAATAATTTTAAATGTCAATTCTCAAATTTAGATCTATTATATGTCGCTTCAACACATTTACATGGTATCATATCCAACATACTACTAGGGAAAAAACACACCAAATTATTTTGGTAAAAATTAAAGATTGAAGATATGGAAAATGGAATTTCCAAAAGAATTCATTCTTACACCTTACAATTCTATTTTCATGGAAAGAGAAGATGATAATGCATATTCTAAGTAGAGGATTGTACATGTTAACCGTGAACACAAAGACAAAACCAACATCGACCATAGAAAAAATCCAAGTACCTAAATCACACGAATGAAGTTTTAACAATTTGCGCCTATTTCTCCTCAACTCTTCTTTCACATATCCTCCTATAAAACCCCAATGAAGCCTTGACCACCATGGAAGGTATTTGGGAAATAGGATGAGATGAGGGGAAACATGCTTGAGGTGGAGCTGCCACATTGGATCCAAAAAGCTCAAAATCTCCAAGACTTTTACCAAATATATAGGATTTGTTGTCGCAACTCAAGTGATCATGGGTTGATAAACGGTTGAGGAGAAAGAAATGGTTCTCACTCATTATCTCCAAACTTGGTCCAATACTCAGTGTTTGTATCCACAATTCATTAAGTAGATTCTCATGAGCCACCTGGAAGATGTCTTCTTTTGAGGACTTTATCGAGTCTCTGATACAAGAGTAGAACAAGCTCATCAACATAAAAAAATCAAAGGCCTAAAGGCACATGCACTTACTATGTGTTATTGGAGTTAATGACACACACACCTAGGATTTATTTTCCTAAGGTTATTACTTGTTTATTAGTCGTAATTAGTCATTATCCAGCCTCCTATATTTGTGGGAGAATATTCCACCTCGAGAATATTTTCTTTCAGCTGACATCTCATTTTGACTAGTTGAGTTGAGTTTATATGTTGTGCATTGGTTTTGTCACCATGCAACATTGGGATCATCACCAACTCACTACTCTTTGTTCACCAGCTTAACGAAGACTAGTTTACTAGTTAACTCAATTACGTGGCAGTTCACTCCTGTAATCGCCCGAGAGACTAGACTAGGTTGTAGTTTACTCCTGTAATTGTTAGTGTGTGTCTAGATCAATATAGACCCACCATTATGGCTTATTATTATTTACCTACAAATCCTGGTATCTATTGTAGACTATTCACTCTGAGTGTGGAATATGGTTAATGAGAATTATTCCATTCTTTTCTCTCATCTCTTGTTTCTTCTTTCAATTTCTCTCCTAAAATGTGTGTAGTATTTTCCAAATAGATCTATTCCTCATGTAAGTGTTCTCAACACATTTACATGGTATTAGAGCCACTTGGACTGCTAAGCAGTGTGCCACACCAAATCATTTTTGCGGTGTACAAAGATTGAAGACAACAAAGATGGATTATTCACCTGAAATACTTCTCACCATAAATCTTTGGAATGGAAGCCAAAAATCTTGCTTCATCTTAGGGGATGTAGATGCGTACCAAATTACTATGGCAATTGAAGTAGAGCCTGATCATTTCGATGAGAAAATGACTTTTTCAATAGACAAGCTATGGCCATAGGAAGTATCGACACGTCTGTTTCTCCCGAACTTTTCCATAAAGTATATGAAGAATCACAAGGATCAACCCCAAATGAATTATGGACCATATTGGAGGTCTCTATTTGGGAATAAAGAATATTGTGAATATTGCATGTAGGGAGGTCTAATGTGATAGAGCCGTAAGAGTAGCTTACTTAAGATCAAGCCCTTATTATGAAGAGTCTTCTTACAAAATGTTTCTTGCAGAAATTAGTATTCCAATAACTAAAGATGATGTCCACTCCATTTCAGATTTATTTTCTGAAATTCATGTGGAAGATATATGACATGCATCTCAGGGAACACATGTGACACTTCTTTGCATGCACCATGCATGTAATGTCAGAGACAAGAGACGTGATTACAAGGATGCCATTCCGATATTTTCTCGAGAAAATTTAGTAGTAAACAAATTGATAGCTTGAATTCTCTGAAAAATATCCACTTCAAAAACAAATCATTCAAAATGGAGTCCGAAAGGAAGTAAGGATCTTTTGAAATCAACAAAATTTCAACATTTTTTCCGGAAATGAGCGCATCGGTTTTCAAAATTTCATCCAAAAATTTATTTGGATATTATTCATTAAAGAAGATAAAGTGATATGTGTGGAAATATATCAATTATGCATATACTTCATTAGATCCGTACAAACATCCACATCTTCAACAAAAACTTCAAAGAGCACAAACTTGCACGCTTATGGTCTTCTGGAGTGAAGGATATGGTTTCAAAGAAGAACCCATTTCTTTGTTCCTTATCATTTTTTATTTTATGCATTGTGTAATTTGAGGGGGTTTGTTCCCATGAGAAGCCTTCCCTCTTTGCTCATTTAGTTCAATGTATCTTTTGTATTTACACCTAAATAAGTCTCCCTCAGAGTCGGGACCCATCTTTTATTTTCACCATAGTGATGTTCTGTGGGGGTGTTGGAATTATCACACACACCTAGGATTTATTTTTCCTAAGGTTATTCCTTGTTTATTAGTCATAATTAGTCATTATCCACTTTCCTATATTTTAGGAGAATATCTCTACCCAGAATATTCTCTGCTGACACCCCGCCAATTCAGTTGAGTTGAGTTTAGATGTTACACTGGTTTTGTCACCATGCAACATTGGTATCACCACCAACTCACTACTCTTTGTTCACCGCTTAATTGAAGACTAGTTGACTATTAACTTTTAGGTGGCGCTTCACTCCCGTAATTCCTCGAGAGACTAGACTAGGTGGTGCTTTACTCTTGTAACTGGGCCGTGTGTGTCCCGGACTAATCTAGACCACCACTATGATGTATTAGTTACTCATGTATCCTATATCTATTTGTAAATTATCTACCTGAGTGTGGAATACTTGCTAATGAGGTTCTTCCATTCTTTCATTCCTATATTTCTTTTCTCAATTTCTCTCTGCAAATGTGTGTAGTATTTTCTAGCTAGATCTATTATGTGCAGGTTCAACACATTTACACTATGAAATATGGAAGTGGTCATAAATATCATAAATATAAACACAAATACAAAAGAAAATCACATGCAAATCCGAATAAGGAAGGGTACTCAAAACCCTTCAATGATGCCTCCGGATCCAAAGGTGGAAATGGAAGAAAAGGGGATAAATGCACTTACTACCATAAAGGATTCCATTCATAATCCACAAGTAGAAACAAATAGATCTAATGACACAAATACTTAAGCAAAACAACCTTGGAGATCACATCCCCGAGGGTGCCAAGAAGAAGAAGCCAGAAGATCAGAATCCTAAGAAAGAAAATTCTAGCCATGCTTTGATTGCCATCAACTCCTCTTTCGATGCTTGGATCATATCTTTAGAAGAATCACACCACATGGATTCCACAAAAGGGGTTTATTCTTCAATGGATGCATGCAAAGGTCCTCCTATTCTGATGGGGGACAACTATCCAGTCGAGTTCACCGAAAAAGGAAGGATTGAACTCACAAACGAAAGCTTCGAGAATGTGTTGCACGTTCCCAAATTTTCTATCAATCTTCTCTCCATGTATCGGATGAAAAATTATGGCATTGGAAATAGAGTCATATTCTTGTCATATTCACACCTGATGTAATGGATATATATGACATGCAAACCAATTCCATGGTTTCTACTGATGAGGTAAATCATCAATCTAGACTTTACACATTTTCTGAATTTATTGAACTAGATTCTGCATTATTGCTTACCCATGTTGATGAAAGAAGTAGGATATGGCACGAAAGTTTCAGGCATTTAAATTTCAGATCTATGCAAAAACCAAGAAAGGAGGCAATGGTTGATGGTCTACCCGACATCCACTTCTCCAAAGGAATTTGTGAGGGATGTGTTCTTGGAAAACACCCTCAAGAGAAATTTGACAAAGGAAAGACACATAGAGCTTCCTCTCATTTAGATATGATCCATAGTGACCTCATGGGCCCTTTTCTGCATCCATCAATCAAAAAATGAAGGTACATGCTCATTTTTGTTGATGATTTCTCACGATTCACATGGATTTTCTTTCTCAGGAAAAAATCATAGTTCTTTCAACACCTAAAATATTTCAAAGACCTTGTTGAGACACAGACAGGAAAGAAAATAAAAATCCTCTGAATTGATAATGGGGGATAATATGTCAACCATGAGATCCATCATATTTTTCATGAGTAAAGGATTCATTTGCAACACATGGTTCCCTATACTCCACAACAAAATGGAGTTGTTGAGCGGAAAAATAGATCTCTAAAAGAGATGGCATCTTGCATGCTACATGCAAAGTCACTTCCACAGAGATTATGGGTCGAAGAACTTAATTGTGAAACCTACATCCAATAAATATCTCCCCATAGCTCTATCAAGGATAAGAACCCCTACGAGGCTTTGAGCGGCCTCAAACCGAAAGTGACCCACTTTCGTATTTTCGGTTCACATGCATGGGCCAAGATTCCCTCTCAGAAGAGGAAGGCACTTGTTCCACAGAACAAAGAGTGTATATTTGTTGGATACCCCAACAGTGTGAAGGGTTACAGACTTATTGATCTTTCCTGTGACCGAATCATCATTGAGCGAAGTGTCCAATTCGAGGAAAGTTTCTCGCATGTACCTCAACAACCACATGCACAATTTTTTTTTCTTCCACCTGTCAGAGATGATAAGCATGCACATGCCAACTCTTCTTCAGATGAGAGTTCCAATTCATAGGATTTATATGATCTAGATATAGAGTCAGTACAGTCATATGTAGATTCAGTGCATGGAGATGCAGATGTAGAGCC
>SNQJ01S0206508.1:0-16365 GCA_010110895.2 Picea sitchensis | reverse complement strand
TGCAGGGTGTGTAGAACCTATTGAATATACTACAAGTGTTCAAACCAAGTCTTGTTGTAAATGATAATGTCATCCAGATACACCACTACAAACGTATTGGTGAATGGTCACAATATATCATACATCATCCTCATGAAAGTGGTTGGAGCATTTGTCAAACCAAAGGGCATGACCAACCATTCAAAAATCCCTTCCTTTGACTTGAAGGCAGTTTTCCATACATCTGTCTGTTCTATCAGGACCTGGTGATAGCTAGACTTCAGATCAATCTTACTGAAGTATTTGGCCCCCATGAGTTGATCAAGGAGGTCGTAAATTCGAGGAATCAGGTACCGATTTTTTACTATGATTTTATTCAGAACCCGGTAATCAATTCAAAGTCGCTAAGTTCCATATTCCTTATGTACTAGCACGATTGGTATCCCGCAAGGTGATGAGTTGGGATGGATGTTCCCCTTGTGGAGAGGTCGACCGTAGAGACCCTGGATGTGGCTGTGATCTTTCTCTTATTCTGAGAGAGAATCACGAAGAAGACAAACTTCCCCATTTGAGAGATAAACTTCCTACATTCCTTAGCAGAGATCAAGGAAATAGCACTAGGTGGGACCACCTTGGGTATGTTGTACAATTTCCTGTTCAAAGTAATAATAACACTACAAGGCCTAGACTCATATACAACATGATGTTTCCATAAATAAGGTTGGCCCAAAAGAACATCACAAAATTCGAGAGGAGAAACATCACACAATACCTCATCATGGAAGGGCTTGATGTCATACTACAGTCGGCACTGTTCACTGACACAGGGATCACTTCCTGGGAAGAGCCATCCAATGGTGTAGGGTTCTGGGTGTGGAGTTTTCGGGAGGGCCAGAAACTTGATGACCTCTGCTGAGATGAGGTTCTTCTAGCTACCGCTATCAATGATGAAGTGCATAGAGGTTCCTTTTACCCACATCTGTGAATGGAAGAGGCGTTATCCTTCATATAGCTCATCTGGTTCACGAGGATGGAGCTTGGTGGTAGCAACGGTGGCACTGGGTTCCATGTCAATAATTTGTCTTCCCCTTTCTAGTTCTGGATCAGAGTATGAACCCACATCTAATTTAGAGTCTTTCACTTCAGCCACCAGTGACTGCTTTGAGCAACAATCGACAATGTTATTCCAAGGGCTCTCATGGAAGTCGCACCACTTCCCGGTATCTTTCTTTGTCTTTCCAGTGTACTTCTTTTCTTGCGGCTTCGATTGGTTGTCCTGATACTATCCATATTTTCTCTATCCTTTTTTCTGTGGGTTGGAGACACCATTTCACGGCTTTTGTTGTGAGGGGTTCCCAGGGCCAAATTGTCGCGTCTTTTGTTTGAGCTTCTGCTCGATTTTGACAGCATATCGGTAGGTCGTGCCCAAGGATGAGATGTCCAAAAATTTCATTTCGGTCTAAATGTATCTATGTAGAGAACTGTGATACTTGAGCACCGGATGTCACTTTAAATATTTGATACCCAGCTTGGTGCGCAATGTATGAAAGATATTTGTGAAATCTGACACTACTTGGTCTCTTTCTTGTCGCGGTGTGGTCCATTTGGTATACAAATCACCATAACTTCTGATAGGGTAGTATTGTTCCTTAATAGAATCCTTGATGGATTCCCAGGTGGTCGTGACTGTAAATAATGAGGGTTCATCTATTTCCATTTGCTCACAGAATGTTTCCCACCAATCTTTGACATGGGGAACGACTTTGAGGAGCGCAAAAGTAGTATTTTCTCTATTCAGAAAGTTATGGACAAAAAAATACCCTTCTAGTAGATTCAACCAATTTTATATAGCATATGCGTCTATATGACCTTCAAATATAGGAATATAGAAGTTTATGTGTACCTTGAAGGGGGCGGCGCCTACACTCGAAGAAGATGCGTCACCTGTTGGTAGTCTCCGAAGGATTTGCGCGAAACTATCCATCATCTCGTTCCTTTGTTGCATGAGGGATTCCTCAGTCAACAATTTTAAAGGATCTCTTGTCCCATCATCTTTATTTTCTCCTACCATGAGAGGTCGCTTGATCATGCGAGAGATTTGTTTCTCAAGAGAAAATATCTCGAGACCCAACTCTTTGTACTCCGACCTCGTTGGGGACATGCATTAAGATGACAAGGAGTAGACTACTATGATGCCAATGATCCAGATTTTATGAGTAGAATGAAATGACTACATATTATTAACAGGTTCTTAACACAAAATAACAGAGATACAGTAAAATTGGTTTTCTATTCAATAAGGAAATAAGTTGAAACTGTAAAATGCAGCGGAAACAAGCTTGTTGGAATAGTGGCAACTTATCTCTGAGAAGAAATGTGACGACTGCGCTCATTCGCAAGAAGATGATTACAATGAGGCTCTGAAGGAATTTTTACAATAAACAGGAATGCCAAAAACCATATACAGCCAAAAACCTAACCCTAGGAGATGAAGCACCAAAAGTCATGTGGGCCCCGTCTGGGTATGTTAGTACATCAACTTCCCAGGTTCGTAACTTTTGCATACGATCTCCATTTTAGGTGTATGATATCCCGTTGGAAAGGTATCATAGAGGAGATTCATTTTTTGGGCTCAATCATGCCTTAGGATATAATTTAGAATATCTACCCCTAAAAACCTTCATTTAGGCCCTCAAAATTGCCCCAGAAGTTAAAACTGCTAAAAATAGTAAATTGCCAAAATTGCCAGAAAACTATTTTGAGCTAGTTGGAAAAGGTGGGTGGCCACCAATATCCACCTGGATCACCAAATTTTCCATATTCATTTGTTCAAAATTTTGAAATTGTTGAATGGGAGAGGGTTGAACAAAGTTAACCCTTGCGTGTGGTTGTCCTTGTGGAGGAAAAGTTAGCTGTGGAGGACCAGGAAATGGAAAATATGGATTATTTTGTGGCAATAATTCATAGGGTGTATAAGAAGGCATAGCGATTTCACTAGTTCCCAGGTTATAAGTTGAGGTCGATGAAGTACCATAATTTGGTAGAATGGTTAGGGGCATCTTGGGTGTCGGAAAGGGTCCACTCATGGGTGGAGGGGGGACAGCAGGGTATGGATGTTGATAAGGGGGAGGAGGGTAATAAGGGGGTCCTCCATATATCGGTGGATATTTTGGTATACCATAAAAAGGTGGTGGTTGGATGTATGGATTGTGGTGTGTTGTGGTACCAATCAATCCATCCACAGAGTGAGACATCCTAGGTTTTTCCTAGCTAAATGGTACATGTCTCGAAGCGTCAGGTAGTACTGTGTATAAGTATCCTGACTGTGCATAAATGAGGTCGTATTTTTTAGCCTTGTTGATGGATTCCTCATTGGTTTTGGGAAAGGTGGAGGCCACATATTTGGCAAGGAGAGAGATGAGTGATCTAAGAAACCAATTGAGGTATTGTTCTTTGGTGGTTTCTTCTTTGCATAAACTACGTCGCTAAAGCCATTCATGAATGTGATCAGCGATATGTTTGGTTGAGGTATGTTTAAAATCAGAGAGAAGTTTGAGACCATTGTCATGACAAACTAGTAGTTGAAATAAGGTTAAAAATGATTTGGCCAAGGATTCAAAAGTCATGTGGGACCCTGATTTTTCATCCACATACCATTTGGCTGATGGACTTGTGAGTGTGCGTTGAAATAACCTTAAATAGATGGAGTCATCCATGATGTTTTTTGAAGAGCACCATAAGTGGAAGGTCATGATATGGTTAGTGGGATCTTCTCCCACTTTTACTTCAAATTTGGAAATGTTTGAATGTAGTTTGGTAGGCATAGTGGGCCATGTGGAGTCATCCAATATAGGGTCATTTGTGAGTTTACTCAAATCAGGTATGTTGAGGGATGAGAAATATGGCATGTGGAGTGGCAGTGGGGGATTAGTTCCATCCATGGTATGATCAAGTTATGTACTTGACCCTTGATGGGGGTTGGGTGGGGTTGTACTTCCCCCTTGAGAAGAAGTTTCCCCCCACTTTATTGTAAAGGAGAGATAGTGGATGGTTGGCCTTGGGAATTGGACCCAATTAAAGTGGAACCAATAAAAGTTGATCCCAAGATAGTGGCGCTTGCAGGGGTGTGAGAGGGTTCAGCCGGTGATTTGGCGATACTAGGAACTCCTCCTAGAATAGGAGGGATATTTTGCAAGCGTCTAGATCGACGGGGATTCTGTGGGTCCCCTATGATGTCCGACTAGCAAAGTGAATGTGTGAAAATGGTGATGAGAGCAATAAATGGACAAGAGACTTGTATATTTTGTAACTTCAAAATATATCTCACAATCACATGTAATCACAAGAGAATCATACATAAATCAAATTGACAATAAGCATACATGTGGGTAGGTGGATTTTGTCTACGTGGGAGAACAAAGAAAATAAATTATTGTGTCTTGTAGAGACTTGACGTCCTTCCTATCAAATAGCATTGGACATTCTAATACCACTCAACAGTGGGTTTTGAAGCCATAGAAAGAGGAACTAGTGAAGGATGAAATAATTATTTATAATGAGGGGTAGAGGGTGCATATCCTGAAAGAGCTGGCGATATTTCCCAATAGCCACACAAAATCTGATCAAGGTGCAATTGCAACCCACAATTTCCACCTGGGTAGATGTCCTAAAAATTTTCCACTAGGTACCTTGGTCAAAGTGCGACATTTATATTTTTGGTCTTAGAAATGGGTCACAAGCTAGATCCCTTCTAAGAAGTGGGTTCCTCAAGGGGGGATGCACAGAACAGCTAGATCCCTTCTAGGAAAACTTGACTTGGAGGATTTTAAAGTTCCCTATTTGTCAACTTCTAATGTTTGAAGATGTCACAACTAGATAACGGGGGGTTATTTGGATGCCTACCCCTGAGATCCTACCTAGACTAAAAGATTTCTTTTGGTACCTTCTGTGGAGGAAAACTTAGTGATTTGTTTAGAAAAAAAATTATATGTGGTTGTTTGATAGATTGGAGGTGTGAACTAATCTCATTTGATTTAAGTGGGTGTCTATAATTTCTTCCAGAAATAGTGGGACGTTTCGGAATCCCTTTGGATAAACCTACTTAAAACTCCACAATTCGAGATGAAAATATGTGAGTGAGGAGAGACTTTGTGTGTGAGAAGGTAATAAAATGTGCCAAATTTTTAATAAGTTAGGTGTCACCCTGCAACATGTGGACTCTATGTGGTGCTTAAAAATATTGATTACCTATCTTCCCAGATGCCATTGGTACAACCTTGCAAAATTTTAAAATCCCTAAAGAACTAGAATGTGGACATGTGAGTCCTTACCAATCCTTTAAACTCCCTAATGTGATTTAATCTAAGAAAGACTTTGAACAACTATCCTAGATTGCAATCATGTGGGCATGTATGGGCCCATTACTATAATATTTAAACTCCCCTAGTGATGTAAACTAAGAAAGTAGCTTAAAAAACTATCCTATATTTGCAACATGTGGGCATGTATGGGCCCTTACAAATTTAAGATGTTTTGAACAAAAACTAAGACGATCCCTAGGGGGGATTTTTCCTCTCCTAAAGGTTTTAAGGGAGATGAAATGTCTCCTTAATAATGTTGTTGATTCTCAAGATTGCACTATGGTGGGAAAGAAGAGCATACTTAATGATTAAAGTTCAATTTATGGTCCCAATGCAAGTGTTTATATATGTGATAGTAAATGATCTCAACTTAAATTTTACAATCAAAACAATCCATCCATGTGGCAAATCAAAGAAAAAGAGGAGAAAAATGGTTCTTTTTAACCCTCTAAGTGATTATGTTTTGAATAACCCTTCATGTGGAGAGGGAATCTAAGTGTAGTGCTTTTACAAATTTAATGAAAGAAATATTTTGAAGGCTAGGGGCCTTCAAAAATCATAAAAAACTATTACAATTTCAAGAATCTGGGAAGATGCATAGGATACAGTTCAGAAAGAGGCACAGTGGGCGCACAATGCACACAATGCACATGTTATAGCATAAATCAGTAGGTGTAGACACTAACTGATCTCTCTAGATCCACCTAGATCTAGAACAAAACACACAAGAACATGACACTTTCCTTAAGTTTTAAATATTGAATTTACTAACTAAAAACGGATAGGTGACATACTGTTTAAACGTCGCTTCCTCTCACCATCGCCATCCTATCTTCGTTCCAACACTCCTACAATGATGAACCTACAAAAGAACACAACCAACCAAATTGATAGTAATAGCATAAACTCAATATAAACCTATGTATGTGATCAAGGAATCATACAATAAAACACAACAAGATTTATAGGAAACAATCATATTACTGTATCATATTAAATGTAAAAGAGAGATTACAACCATATCCTTGATGTTGTAAGGTCCCTTCCAACTGTCCTTCATTACCCACACACTTCCACTCCAAGAATTCTAAGAGAATAGATTTGATAATATTCACAATCAATCTTGACAAAATGGCTCATCTAACCAAGCTAATAATCTCCAAAGCTCAATCCAATTCAAGCTAATCCCAAAAGCTAATCTCATCCAAGCCAACGTTCTCCATGAGAGCTCCTCTCCTTTTATAAGTTGAAGAGGATAAGGTGAGGAGGTTAGGATGATCCCACTAAATCATGAAAGCGAGTAAGACCCAAACCATTCGGATGCCACCTCACCATGGAAGTTTCTCCTTCTAGAGGCATCGAGAAGATGCTCGTTTTTCCCACGTATGAGCATTCTCGCACCCTGCTTATAGAGAAACCTATGAACCTCTCATAACCTAGCTATGTTGAAGCCTACGATAATTAGGCATTCTCTCACCCTAGCCATAGTGCAGCATGCAAAAATCATCTTTAATAGGGTTTTCATAAAAGAAAATGCAACTTTTTTTCTTAGGAAAAGTTCTTCTCCCTTCTTTCTTCAAGAACTCAGGCCACTAACCCCTATGAAGACTACAGATAGATTTACATCATTAACATTCATAGGGATGATGAAAATAATGTGTAACAACACAACAAACAGAAAACCTTTGGGCGCACTATGTGCAAAGAACAAAAACGTTGTGGGCGCACAATGCTCTGAATGCACATCTATGGGACGAAATATCCGCGCACATTCTGATATGCGTCGAGGGGGGGGGGGAGAGAGATTTTAAGTGAAATTATCCTCTTCCAGATCCAAACTCATCTCTTTGTAGGTAAGGCTAGGCCAGTTATGATCCCTGTAAGGAAAATGGAACAAAAAGAAGTGTCTTGTAGAGACTTAATGTCCTTCCTCTCAAATAGCACTGGACCTTCCAATAGCAATCAACAGTGGGTTTTGAAGCCATAGAAAGAGGAACTAGTGAAGGATGAAATAAGTAGTTATAATGAGGGGTAGAGGGTGCATATCCCGAAAGAGCTGGTGATATTTCCCAATAGCCACACAAAATCTGATCAAGGTGCAATTGCAGCCCACAATTTCCACCCGGGTAGATGTCCTAAAATTTGGCCACTAGCTGGCACCTTGTTCAAAGTGCGACATTTATATTTTTTGCCTCAAAAATGGGTCACATGCTAGATCCCTTCTAAGAATTGGGTGCCTCAAGGGGGGACACACAGAACAACCAGAACTCGACCTTCAACCCTTCACGAGTATCTCCATGTCTTATGATGTTAGGAACACTTGACTTGTAGGATTTTAAAGTTCCCTATTTGTCAACTTCTAATGTTTAAATATGTCACAACTAGATAACGGGGGGTTATTTGGATGCCTACCCCCGAGATCCTACCTAGACTAAAAGATTTCTTTTGGTACCTCCTGTGGAGGAAAACTTAGTGATTTTTTTAGAAAAAAAATTATATGTGGTTGTTTGAGAGATTGGGGGTGTGAACTAATCTCATTTGATTTAAGTGGGTGTGTATAATTTCTTCCAGAAATAGTGGGACGTTTCGGAATCCCTTTGGATAAACCTACTTCAACCTCCACAATTCAAGATGAAATTATGTGAGTGAGGAGAGACTTTGTGTGTGAGAAAGTAATAAAATGTGCCAAATTTTTAATAAGTTAGGTGTCACCTTGCAACATGTGGACTCCATGTGGTCCTTACAAATCTTGATTACCTAACTTTCTAGATTCCATTGGTACAACCTTGCGAAATTTTAAAATCCCTAAAGAACTAGCATGTGGACATGTGAGTCCTTACCAATCCTTTAAACTCCCTAATGTGATTTAATCTAAGAAAGATTTTGAACAACTATCCTAGATTGCAAGCATGTGGGCATGTATGGGCCCGTTACTATAATATTTAAAATCCCCTAGTGATGTAAACTAAGAAAGTAGCTTAAAAAACTATCCTATATTTGCAACATGTGGGCATGTATGGGCCCTTACAAATTTAAGATGTTTTGAACAGAAACTAAGAGGAGCCCTAGGGGGGATTTTTCCTCTCCTAAAGGTTTTAAGGGAGATTAAATGTCTCCTTAATAATGTTTTTGATTCTCAAGATCGCACTATGGTGCGAGAGAAGAGCATACTTAATGATTAAAGTTCAATTTTTGGTCCCAATGCAAGTGTTTATATATGTGATAGTAAATGATCTCAACTTAACTTTTACAATCAAAAAAATCCATCCATGTGGCGAATAAAAGAAAAAGAGGAGAAATATGGTTCTTTTTAACCCCCTAAGTGCCTATGTTTTGACTAACCCTTCATGTGGAGAGGGAATCTAAGTGTAGTGCTTTTACAAATTGCATGAAAGCAATATTTTGAAGGCTAGGAGCCTTCAAAAATCACAAAAAAATATTACAATTTCAAGAATCTGGGAAGATGCACGGGATACAGTTCAGAAAGAGGCACAATGGACGTGCAAATCACACAATGCGCATGTTATAGGATAAATCGGTAGGTGCGGACACTAACTGATCTCCCTAAATTCACCTAGATATAGAACAAAACACACAAGACCATGACACTTTCCTTAAGTTTTAAATATTGAATTTACTAACTAAAGAGGGATAGGTGACATACCATTTAAATGTCACTTCCTCTTGCCATTTCCAACCTAGCTCCGTTCCAACACTCATACAATGATGAACCCGCAAAAGAAAACAACCAACCAAATTGATATTAATAGCATAAACTCAATATAAACCTATGTATGTGATCAAGGAATCATACAATAAAACACAACAAGCTTTGTAGGAAAGAATCATATTATTGTATCATATTAAATGTGAAAGAGAGATTACAACCATAGCATTGATGTTGTAAGGTCCCTTCCAACTGTCCTTCGTTCCCCACACACTTCCACTCCAATAATTCTGAGAGAAAAGATCTGATAATATTCACAATCAACCTTGACAAAATGGCTCATCTAGCCAAGCTAATAATCTCCAAATCTCAATCCAATACAAGCTAATCCCAAAAGCTAATCTCATCCAAGCCAACTTTCTCCATGAGAGCTCCTCTCCTTTTATAAGTTGAATAGGTTAAGGTGAGGAGGTTAGGATTATCCCACTAAATCATGAAAGCGAGTAAGATCCAAACCATTCGGATGCCACCTCACCATGGAAGTTTCTCCTTCTAGAGGCATCGAGAAGATGATCATTTTTCCCACGTATGAGCATTCTCGCACCCTATTTATAAAGAAACCTGCTAACCTCTCACAACCTAGCTATGGTGCAGCCTTCGAGAATTAGCCATTCTCGCACCCTAGCCATAGTGCAGCATGCAAAAATCATCTTTAATAGGGTTTTCATAAAGGAAAAGCAACTTACTTTCTCAGGAAAAGTTCTTCTCCCTTATTTCTTCAGGAACTCAAGCCACTGACCCCTCTGAAAACTACATATATATTTACATCATTAACGGTCATAGGGATGATGAAAATAATGTGTAACAGTCCAGCAAACAGAAAACCTTTGGGCACACTATGCGTATAGAACAAAAACGTTGTGGGCGCACAATGCTCTGAATGCACGTCTATGGGATGAAATATCCGTGCACGTTCTGATATGCGTCGGGGGGGATTTTAAGTGAAATTCTCCTCTTCCAACTCCAAACTCATCTCTTTGCAGGCAAGGCTAGGCCGGTTATGCTTCCTGCAAGGAAAATGGAACAAAAAGCAGTTCTCAAACAACCCAGATAGGGACGAAATTGATACCTTATCCCTAGTATGGTCGCCAATATGTTGTGTCCCTTTCATCACTTGAATGAGAAAAAGAGGGGCACTTTAAAGTGTAGTTGGGCATGCTAGACAGGACAGAGTTTAGTGTATGAATCAAACAATTCAATCACATGAAATAAACAAACAACTAAGCTAACAACAACTAAAGAAATAACTAAAGAAATAAAACTAAAATGCATGAGGGCGTTAGAACCAAAACTAATCAAACAAATGACCAATAATCATGCCACCAATGGAGAAGTATATTAGTGGGAAAACACTGTAGATAAATGGGGACTTGTGGATCCACTCTTCCTCCTTGCGAGGGATATTGATTCCCCTATGTGATATCTCTTCTTACAAATGATAAACTAGAAAGAAAATGGTGAAGAAATCCAAGCTTATTCCCTCAAGAGGTGAGGTGAATAGCTTAATGAGATGTTTCTAGTATGCTCCAAGAAGAAAAGAGGTTTCTTGTAGGAGAATAGAGGTAGCATAAAAATACAATGAGATTCTTGAATTCTAAGTGCACCCATGGCATCCTTTTATAGATTCCCTTTTAGTTAATATCCAACTGGTCTTTAGTGTGAACAAGGGGCCCTTTAGGTCTTTGGCCAACTCCCTGTTGATATTATGGTAGTTGCGGGAGTTATTTACCTCCACGTGTGAACCTGACGAGAATAGAAGACTCCGAGAAGCAAGAGAAACCATAATGAGTTGGATAATAACCCTAGAAGATTTGTCGGCTCAAGAAGATAATATGTATTAGGTTATTAGCCTCCAAGAGAAGAAGTCAGCCCGAAGAATTAATATATACTGAACAGACAGGTACCCAAAAGGAGAATTCAGCCCCAGTAAGTCTACCAGAACCACTATAAATACAGGGTGCCAGTGTTACACGTCAAAATTACTCACTTTTATAGTGTCGCAAGTGTCGTCATTACAAAGGTCGCAAGTGTCACATTTTTCTCACAAGGTCGCAAGTGTCGCATTTTTCTCACAAGTGTCGCAAGTGTCAGGGAAGCATACTACCATGATGCTTATGTCATGCCTATAACGACATGAGAAGGACACTTGAAACACCTCAAACATTTGATATGGAAGAGGAAAAATGAGTCAGCAGGCTTAAAAACCTTTTGCCATCTGAAAGCACCTCAAAAACTAAGTTTTTGGAGGGGAGCGCTCCCCTATACCTCTTTTCGGAGCATCGGTGCTCCCCCTTACACTGTCTAGGAGCATTATAAAGATCCTCTGGCCCTTTTGAGGGAGCACTATGGATTTTGAAAGCGTTGGCGCCCCCCTAAAGCCTACTAGGGAGCGCTACAGTGCTCTGATGGTCCTTTTGAGGGAGCGCTACCTATTCTGGGCAGTTGTTAAGTTGTTGAGATGAATGGGGAAAGGATCCTTTCATTCCTAGAAGTCAGTTGAGCTCGAATCCCTAGTCCAGCCATGATCTTAGGGCATATCCTCAATTGAAGGAGGAAAATCCTCACCTTCCCCAAGGATATCTCAAGTGGTTAAAGCCTCTCCAAGGCTATATAAGCAATCTTTCTAATGGTGAAAGGGGACTGGAAAGAGAGAATCACACCAAACTTATGATCTCATAAGTGGTGCTAGAACAGAGATATTTTGGAAGCAAGAGACCTATGATCTCATAGGGAGAAATTGGTGAAGCTATCATCATTCATATCGTGGATCTTTTGAGCAAGGGGTAGACAAGGAGGACTTGGCAGAGCTGTTGCAATTCATCTATGGCTGTAAGCAATGTTTTGTCCTCATTAATATAATTTGCTTGACCTGTTTCTTTCTAGTTTGTGTCTGATATTACATGAACTTATCGCTGATAGATAGATCTATTTTCAAGCTAATATAAATAGAGTAGGAAATGGTCGTACTTTGTTTGTCTACAGGGCTCATCGAGGAGCGAAAGATTGGAGCTCAACTCGGAGCATGCAGGGACAAACGTCGATAAAGAGGTACTTTTGTTCTCCTTCCTCCTCATGCATTATTTTTTATAGATTTGAAAGGAATTCAGTGTCCACATTAAGCACTTTATGTCTTAGAGTTAAGAGTCTATCTCTTTGAGGCGATCTACATGTCCGCAGGGAGATTTTCCTACAACAGAAACTGGTGACTCCACTGGGGATTGATCAGAACTTCCTTAGTTTTGTATTTCCTCATAGACCTTGTCTTAACTTTTGTGTTCAGACCTTTTTCACCCCATTTATCTAATTGAATTTGTTGATTGACTCTTTACCCCATCACACTCAGCTTACCTGTCAAAATTTGATCAAAATTTTGGGTTTTTTGGACTTTTTGTGAGTTTTTTGAGCCTGGCGCCCCTCTGCCCATGTTAGCAGAGCATTATAACTCCCTAGAAGTGTTGGAAAGAGCTTTATAACTCTCTAGTGGCCCTTATACCAGAGCGCCATCCCTCTTTTTCCCAAAATCTCTTCAAAATTTCCATTTTTTGGAGGTCCAGACCTTGTTTCTTCACTTGCTGAGCTTCTTTGTGATTCATGATGCTTCCTTTGACCTTTGACATGTTTCCTCCTGAGAAGTAAACAATTTTTTGTTCAGATTGTATTCCCTTCTTCATTCTTTTTTTATTTTTTGTTGTTGAGAGCTCGAAATCAATCCCCTGCTTTCTTCTCTCCTTTCCGACTGAGTGGGAACTCTAGTGAAGGAAATTTGAAGTCTGTAACTCTTCTCATTTGGTTCTTTGAGGTCATCTGATCTAATCTCTTTCTCTTTCCTTTTGTGTTTTTGGTTTTCTTCCTCTTGTTTGATTGCAAAAGGGTTTGTTGTTTGTGCAAAATATGCGTTTTCTTGTCTGAATCTCCTTGATCTGAAAGGGTAGTTGGCAAGAGAAATTTTTCATTGAATTGATCATCATTCGCATACAAACGACAAAAGCACATTTCAGTGATTAATTTGCATATTAGTTTGCATTTCTGAAATGTTGTAGGCATCATATTGGATTTGATTTAGAACAAAATTGATTGAGGGCATTCATTATCAAGTGTTTGATAGTGAAAATGACTCTTCCTCTTTCCCTTAAATAGATAGTCATTGAAAAGAAATGATTGCTTATCATATTTCACGTATATTTTTGGGAATTCAGTCATCATTCCATCAGTTTCACTTTCATACTCCCTCTGAGTAAACAACAGTCATTAAAATCAACGCTTAACTAAAATTTATCAGACTTTTTACATCTTTGTTAGCAAACCTACATTAGTTTAAGGTGTAGGACTTTGGAATAGGTTGAAAGGATAACTTTCCAAAGCTATCAAACAAACTTAGTATCTTTCGGTAGGGAGAGTCAAATCCAATTGTCGTATTAGTCTGCCTGGGATCCCCCTCTCACACAGGGGTTACGCACGAGGTTGCATTCGGGTGAGTTACGGTGATTATCCCTACGTGGCCCAACTGTGTGTAGTGGTCGGATCGTATATTGGGGGTCACTCTAAGGTATACCCACAATGTTGAGTGGAAGCCTTTCAAGATGATTTCGGACTTGTTATCCTGCCCATACGTTTCGACTGGACTGTCAACTGTACCCGCCCAGGGGATGACTACGAGTTGGTGACCTTAGTAGCCACAATCTTTAGGGTCTCACACAAGGTGACGGTGAAGGGAAGTCTCACTGTACCTAGAACAGACGTTCATCAAATTCACTCGAGCTCCTTGGAGGGTAAATCCACAATTACTATGTGGAAGCTTGCACCAAGGCGTAAATCCGTTAAGCAGGTCACCAACATAACTGATCCACCCGCTCTATCCCCGCCCTTTCCTATTTTGATCCCGTGACATTGGATTTCATCACCAACTAGTGGTTTCATCATAAGAAGGTTTGTTTGATTGATTTCTTCTTATATTCATAGCGTGTGTTGTTTGTTTTACTTAGTGGACATTAGGTTGAGTCAGTGATAATGGCATCGAATCCTAGGAGTACCAATGGAGGAACACCTTTTCCTGGGGAACCTTATACCTTTCCTTCGTTTGGAAACTTTGGTCCTCCATATGTTGCCACACTGAGTCTTCCAACACTCACTATCGGATTACCAGTTTGGTTGTTCCCCACTCCGGTGATCCCGAATCCTCCCAATGTTTCAGTTCCACCTAATACTTTGGATGTCAATACACCACCCACACATCAACCTCATGTTGACTTTTCTCCTTCTTCGTCCATCAAGTCTCCTTCCATTTTTCCTTCTTCGCCTAGTGAAAGCTCTAAATCAAGTAGCCAGGTTGATCAGAAGAAGAAGAAACGGAAAGAGAAGAAGAAGAAGAACCCGAAACAAATAAAGGTCCCAACAACATCAGATGTTGTCTCTAAGAAACCAGTTACTGTTAATAGTATTGGGAGTGTTGATGATGTCAACAAGATTAAAATGAAGAATCCAAAACCCAAATTCCCTTGCAGTATTTGTAAGGGTGACCACTTTCTGAGGGATTTCCCCGATCTTACCCAGGTCTTAGAAATGTGGTCCTCCACATCATCGGCCTATGTCGATCATGTCGATGATACCCCATCAACTAGTAATGTTTAGGTTGGTAAGAAGAAGAAAACTGTCAAGTTCCCTTGCATGTTATGTAAAGGTAATCATTACTCTCACCTTTGTCCTCATCTGGATGAGGCTTCTTCTCTTTTGGAAAAACTTCAACTTCCAAAAGGTTATTGTAAGATTTCCTCTGACCCATCGTTGGTTGATGGACTGGTCAATCAGGTTACATCCCTGGTCAGTCCGGTTGATCAGGTGGTCAATCTAGTTTCCTCCTCGATTGAACCACGAACCCAAGTAGTTGATCCACTTCCGTCATCGATCAGCCCCGCTCTTCACCAAAAGAGTGACACCAAAGTGGTCCATCTATTTTCATCCTCGATCGATCCCACTCTCCTGTTAGAGAGTGACACCAAAGCGTTCGATCTGATTCCACCCGTCGACCCCATTCTTCCCTTGGAGAATGAAACTCAAGTGGTCGATTCAGTTTCGCCATCGGTCAATCCCATTCCTCCATTGAGGTATGTCAAAGTGACTGATCCAGTCCCTTCCTCGGTCAGTCCCACTCTTCCTCTAAAGAGTGCCAAAGTGGTCTATCCAAGTCCACCATTGGTTCAACTGATCCAATCATCAGTCAATCCTACTCTCCTTCTAGAGATTAAACCCGATATTTCCCATGTTTTTCTCGTTAATACGGACTCTACCATACCAGGGGGCATTCCTACTTCTCCTGTGAAACCCCCTCCAAGTAATGAGGCCATCCTTTTTGATTGGGGTGTGCTAAATAGACCTCGTCTTCCCTCCCACGTTCCTTTCTAGATTACAGTACAGGTTCATGGTCGAGACATTCCTCAAACATTGATAGATGAAGGTGCATTTGTTAGTATTTTTTCTTCTGTTTCTTGGTACACTTTGGGTTGTCCGCAACTTGCACTGGTTACACAGAATCTGTTAGCTTTTAATAGAAGAACTAGTCAACCTTTAGGGATCCTTCCTCAATTTCCTATAACTTTGGGAGGGAAAATTGTCCTTATCGATGTCATGGTAGTCCGAGACCCCTTGGATTTTGCTTTACTCCTTGGGCGGGATTATGTCTATGCTATGAAAGCTCTTGTATCCACCCTTTTCCATGTGATATCTTTCCCTCACGATGGAAGAATTGTGACTATTGATCAACTTTCATTCATCGGCCCCTACTGGGTTACCTCCCTAAGTGGTTCTTATATGCAGACAGTATCAACCCCGCCGCATGTCAATTATGTGGCATTGTCTCCCATGACCTCAAATTTCGATGATTTCGATACAGTAGTTGACATGGTGATCTCTTCGGTAGGATTATTGGAGCCTGATCTCCTTACTCCTATCACGACCCTCGACATGTGTCCTTTCTCAAGTGATTATCTTCCATCCAATGAAGATATCCTGGAGGCCATGACCACGTTTTATCCATTGACATGGTACCCTTCCAGAGCATTATCCTCTTGGAAGCCATGATCCGGACAAAACCACGAGCATAGTTTCTCTTCTCTGTGGCAAGCTCCTTAAAAAATGAAACAGAGGCTTTAAGCATAGTTTTCGTCTCTGTAGAAAGCTCGTTAAAAAATGAAACAACAATCTGGGGATCGAACCTGGAACCTTGAGCATAGTTCTTTTCCTGTGTCAAGCTCGTTAAAAAATGAAACAATCACCTCTCCCTTCAAGTTGAGTCTTTCGCCAGAT
>SNQJ01S0206506.1:0-16365 GCA_010110895.2 Picea sitchensis | reverse complement strand
GAAGACTGAGTGAATCTAGGCCATTGGATCTCAAAGGGTACATGTCAAAGATCTACATATTTCATAGGAGTAACCCTTCGGAGAAAATTTAAGAGGAGGATACCCAAATAGCTGAGAGTCAAAGTAATCTTGGTCGTCCATTGGGGGGACACGTGGAGTTGGATCGACATTTTGTTGATTTTCTAATTGGGACAAGTAGAGTTGAGAAAGGATAATATACATGAAGTTTTAACTCGTGATTCGATCTCAAACGTTGATCATAAGGAGAACGTGGACCATATATTTGGTGCTAGAGAATTCACCGATTCGAGAAATTTGAAAAAGGGGAGCAAGCACTTCACAAAATTTTCGAAGCATGGGGATGCAAAAGGGAGTCGGCCCATGGTCATAGTCTGTGGTCACATCAAGGAGAAATTATAGCACAGGGAGGTAACGTCCGTTGGCATTAAGATTTGAAGAGCATTGAGGAGAGGGTATGCGGGTGCCACACAACTTGCGTCGAGAAATAAAAGGGTCAGTGTCAAGTTAAATTAATTCCATTAGGAGCCCGACGAACCATTCGTTCAATGTCTTGAACAACCCTAGACTGGGAGGTCGATTCATCCCGGAAAAAGAGGAAGGGAGGTTAACACCAAGTGGTATCAGAGAGATAATTTTGTTTGCAAATCGTACACAAAGGAGATAGATATGCTATATCCAATGCATAATTGATTTCTGTAAGCAAGGAATACAGGATGTAGTACTTTGTTGAAGCACTTTCAAGGTGTGTAGTAGATGATAAACACTCGGGTGGGTTGTAGATGAAGCAAGATGGTCGTTGGAAGTTATGAACGTGGTCAAGGATAACTCCATTCGCTGAGGAGTAGGGAGGAGATGGGCAAGGAGCTCAGCCAAATATGGGCATAGATGGAGAAACTATCATTCAAGATGCAGTAGAAAGAAAAGGTATGCTGGAGGTATGAATAGCCTTTAAAGAGGACAACTAAATGGCCTATTCAGAAGTTGTTGGCCAGAGGGTAGCAATAGGTGTTAAAAATTTGGTTGAGGCATGATGAAAATATTACTGACGAGGGAAAGATATATGGAAAAGGTCCCATAGGTTTCCAGGTGGGAAATGAGAAGGGATTGATGGATCTCGCAAACTTCCAGGTGGGAAGCGGGGATATCCCATATTTCCGAGTGGGCAAGGGAGGAGAAATGAGCTCAGCCAAGAGTTCATGTTAGAGGATGTCGACATATGAGGAGGAGGCAGAAGAAAGACCTCACTTAGATGGATATTTATGCAGAAATCTAAATCGTGTGAATGAAGATGATGAGAATCTGAAAACTTCCACCATCAAAGAGAAGGATCAGAGGACCGTTCTGATCATTGGAGGGGTCGAGATATTCCTACCAAGTGACTGAGGAGAGGCTAGCATAGATGTTGTGTATGCAATAGAAGGACAGCAAGATGAGGCTATCAAGAAGGAGAGGGAATAGATACTAATGTCTGTCCCAATAGAAGGAGAAGAGAATTCAACAAAATTGCTCAATATTTTAATCTAGGAAGCCGAACCAGAGATGACTGCAGCACGAAAGTCTGCAATAGGAGAGGAAGTAGACAACATGGACATTACCGATCCATGTGAAGAATTTAGAACCCTAGAAATAAGGCTGATAGTGAAATTCATGCACATCCAACAAGCTAAGTTGGAAGTAGATGGAGGATCATACAAGCAGGAGTTGCAGCTAGAGGAAGATGGAAAGGAACCAACCGAAGAACTGACGGGATTCAATCTGTCAGAAGTAACAGTTAAGAGGAATCCTAGTGATGAGGAGAATGCAGGAGTGGATATTGTAGTTGAGTTGTGAGTTAAGGCCACAAGAGACAAAGAAGATAACTTGGGATATGAATATGATTTACCCATGGACAAGGAAGAAATGCAACAAGCTATTATGCAAAAGGATAGCCAACCAATGGAGCAGTTGGATGAGGTGGTGGAGCAGATAAGAAATTTGATTTTGGGGTAGGAAGAGGAAGAAGTCAGCACAAAGAAGCTGGAAAGATGGAAACCTTCATGAGTAGTGGGGATGAAGCAGGAGCAGAAGCAAGGAAGAAAAGGAGTCGAGAGACAACTCCAAGAGAAAGTTTTGGATCCAGGAGGATTTCAACCATGCTGGAAATCTCATGAGCATGAGCTCAATATTGTTGTATCCATGGAGTATGATGCAGGAGCATCACTCCACCTCATCAGGCATTAGTCAATTGGCACGCATGGTGTGCATTCAAGGAAGGGTTAGGCATCCCTCTCTCATTTTTCCTCTAGAAACAAAAGCATGATCCTGGCATTAATGATGATAAGCTGGAAGATCCAAGTTGTTCCTTCACACAAGCTGGAGATAAGGTCTCCTTTAAGTGGTTGACTTCAGGAGGGATCTGCATATGATTTGGTGGAAATTTCCATCATTGTAATTTTCCCATTAGACAGACATTTTGAATGGTGATTTGACACCACTAGTTTATCTTGCGAGGGAAACTCGTTGATCCCATATTGTATAAATATTTGTATTATTGCCAAGAGAGAAACACAGAGATCTAAGACTCAATTGTAGCTCAGACTCCACTATTGTAATTTGGCATTCCACCATTAATAGAAAATGATAGTTTTTTTTGTTTCCAATTTCTATGTAATGGATTTTGTCATATGAATGTCCTTTACATGCATTTGAATTTTAGATGAATGTTAAAAATCATCTGCAAGGATAGAGATACAGTTTTATGTCTATGAGTGTGTTGAGTTAGGTTTGGTTCTCTAGGCTAAGTGCAAGGAGTGTGTGAGAGAGCAAGGGAACTTTATGAGTCGATAAATGGAGTGTGTGTCTGAACTAAGTGGATTCAGAAGAGAAGCTCCTGGGAGGGCACACCAAGTTAATTCACAGACTCGAGAGAAAATTTCAAGATGGTTAAGTACCTTGGAAAGAAATACTATGTAAGAGAAGATACAATACAGAGTTACTGGACACTTTGAAACACTCTTCCAGGAGGGCATCGATTTAGTGTGAGCATTCACAAGGATAACACAGTTGGAGGTCTTGGAATCCTTAGGAGGTCTTAGCCGAATGCAAGGAGTGTGCCCATGAGAGTGTAACTCCATATTACAAGATCAAGAGAAAGAGCATTAAACTGCTAGGAGGGCAGGAAAAATTTCACCGAGGAGAGGTGAACCTCGAAGGTTTTCAAGCCGAGCAAAGTTGCAGAAGAATCTACACAGAAATCTATAAGGAGTGTAGAAGGAGTTCGATAATAGCCTAAGTCTCGAAAGAGGAATTTTTTCTAAGGGTGAAAATGAGTCTAGGAGTTGTCGAAGTCCCGAAGACAATGAATCAGTCCATCATCGGAGGAGACAAGTGGAAGAATATTGAGAGGTTCAAAAGAAATAACTTTGGGAGGTTTGTCGAGAGAAAACAAGGATCTCTGTGAAGTAGTGAAGAGAGAGTGAATCCAAGAAATTGGATCTATAAGGGTACATGGAAGAGATCTACTTATTTCGGAGGAGGAACCCTTCATAGAAATGTTAAGAGGAGGATACCCAAAGAGCTAAGAGTCGAAGTAATCTTGAACGTCCATTGGGGGGACAGGTGGAGTTGGATTGACATCTCAATGATTCTCCAATCGGGAGAAGTAGAGTTGAGAAAGGAGATGATTCGCGAAGTATGAACTTGTGATTCGATATCAACTGTTGATTGCAAGGAGAACGTGGAGCATATATTTGGTCCCGAAGAATTCACTGACTCAGGAATCGAGAAAAGGGGAGAAAGAAGTTTGTGAAAGTTCTGAAGCACAGGGACGTGTCAGGGAACTATCCCATGGTGATATTCCATGGTCACATCAAGGAGAAAGTCTAGCTTAGGGATCTAGCATCCTTGGAATTAAGAGTTGAAGAGCCCTGAGGAGAGGATCCGTAGGTGCCACACAACTTGCACTGAGAAAGCAAAGGGCCTGTGTCAAGTTCAATTGGTTCTATCAGAAGCTTGACGAACCATTTGGTTCAATGAAATGAATGATCCTAGATGGGCAGGTTGAGTCATCCCCGAAGGAGAGGAGGGGAGTTTGGTGCCATTTGGGCATAGAATACATATATTTATACAAGAAGGGCTCATAGAGATTTTCCCTCCAACTACCTTAGTGTTATCAAATCAAAGTAAAATATTTGAATCAACTACTAAGTTTTATGAAAATAAAGTATTGGTAAAGATAGATAAGAGTGAATGCTTACTATCTGTACTATTATTAATTACATTAAAGAAAATATAATCACAATCGATCTCACACAATGGTTCAAACTCTTATTATTTAATAACTTTAATTAGAATTCTTTTGAGAAATTTATATGATACACCATCCTTAAATTCAAAATAACTTAAAGATGCATGCTCGGGTAATGATTTGTCCTCCACTGGCATGCCGATGATGATTCTTTTGCATCATACCCCTCTGGAAAAAAATTCATGGACTCATACCCATGATCTCTTGCACTGACTTTCCATGCTTCTGAATATATGCTTCATTTATCTAACTAACATCTTCTATTGGGTGTCCTTTCCACTTTACAAAATACTCAAATTAATTCTTCCTCCTTCTCTTCTTACCAATCCTCCGATCTATGATATCTTCCATCTATGGATTTTTTTCTATAGGCATCTGCTTCTCCCACTAGATCTCTTTTTGATATTTTGATCCTCTTGTTTCATATTCCATGTAAGGGTACAGGTATGAAATGTTGAATATGGGAGATATACCCACATCGTCTGGTAGCTCTATCTCATAGTCATTTGCATCAAATTTCCTGAGGATCTTACACCATCCTATGTTCTTCAATTTAAGTTTGTTATATGTTCCCCTTGGGAAACTTTCTTTCCTGAGATGTGATAGAACTTGATCTCCCACTTCAAATGAATTTATCTCCTATGTTGATAAACTCTATGTTTATTTTCTCTATTGTTGTTCTGCAATTGTTCTTTGATCTGATTATGAAGCTTCTGCATTTTTCCAACAAATTCTTCTACTCCAAATATCTCAACTGTGATACTCATCTTGGCTTCATCCCATATACTATATAGAATGGAATCCTTCATGTACCCATGTTTGGTGAGTCATTGTATGCAAACTCAACTTGTGACAGAATCTGATCCCACTGGCTATGATGTTTACTAACTAGACTCATCAAATATCCTAAACTTTTATTTACTAACTCAGTTTTTTCATCTGTTTGAGGGTAATATGATGATTTGAAGGACATTTCCATCCCAAATTTATTCCACAATGTCCTCCAAAAATGAGCAACAAATTTTGTGTCTCTATCTGAGACAATACTCTTGGGAAACCCATGAAGTCTCACAACATCCTTGAAAAAGAAATTTACAATGTTAGTTGCATCATTAGTTTTTTGGCATGGGATAAACTGTGCCATCTTTGAGAATTTGTCAACTACCACAAATATGGAATCACTTCCTCTCTGGGTTCTTGGTAATTTGAACACAAAATCCATTCTTATTACATCCCAAGGATTTTTTGGAATAGGCAATGGATGATATAACCTAGTGTTCTATCACATCCATTTTGCATACTGGTAAATCTTACATCTCTCTACAAATTTCTTCACTTCTTCCCTCATACCTGGCCAATAGTATGAGTTCTTAAACTCTGTAAATGTCTTTTCATGGCCAAAATGTCCTGCTATACCTCGACTATGTTTTTCATTCAACAGATTATGTTTCATTGAGCAATTTGGTATGCATAACTGACTACCTTTAAACAACAATCCATCTTGAATTAGATACTTTTTCCACCAAATTTTGTCTCTAAGAACATGATTTTCACATGCTTCATACGCCTCCTTAGAATATGGATCATCACCATAAGTTTCTGCAAGGTCTTCGAACCCTAATGTTTTCACTCGAAATTCCTATAGAATCAAACATCTCCTACTCAAGGCATCAACAATTTTGTTAGCATTACCAAAAATATGTTTAATGAAAAAAGTGAAATTTTGCATAAACACTATCCACTTGGCATATCTTTGGATAGTGTTTATGACTCGAAAATAACAACTTAAAAAAACCTCATTTGGTGATGCAGGAACATCGCTCCATCTCATCACACGCCATTCAATTAGAACACATAATTCACATTCAAGGAAGGGAGAGGCACATCCCTCTCTTTTTTCCTCGAGAATCAAAAGTGTTATCCAGGGATTAATGATGACAAGATGGAAGAACCAAGATGTTACTTTGGACAAGCTGGAGATAAGGTCTCCATCAAGTGGTTGATGATAGGAGGGATCTGCATCCAATTTGGAGCAGATTTCCATCATTGTAATTTTCCCATTAGACAGGCATTTTGAATGGTGATTTGACACCAATAGTTTATCTTGTGAGGGAAGCTCGTCGAGCCCCCTTTTTATAAATATTTGTATTGTTGCAGAGTAGAGGTTGGATTGTAAGCATTTTAGGGGTTGGCAAAGATAGAGTTAACTAGGATAGAAACATAGAGATTAGAGACTCAGTTGTAGCTTAGACTCCACTATTGTAATTTGGAATTCCACCATTAATAGAAAATGATAGTATTTCCTATTTCCAAATTCTGTGTAATGGATTTTGTGATATGAATGTCGTTTACATGCATTTGAATTGTAGATGAATGTTATAAATCATCTGCAGGGATAGATGGTTAATTCACAGGAAATTTCAAGGTGGTTAAGTACCTTGGAAATAAAGACTGTGTAAGGGAAGATACAGTCTAGAGTTACAGAACACTCTGAAACACTCTTCCAGGAGGGAATCGAGTTAGTGTGAGTGTACACAACGACAACACAATTGGAAGTGTTTGAAACCTTAAGAGAATCCCAGAATTGTTGAACATTCTGAGGAAGGAAGGCTTTGCAAGAGTGCATCGACAAAGGAAAGGATATGCCTTAAGTTTTTCAGATGCTCAGATAGATGCTAAAATGATCAGATAGGTTTTCAAGACAAGCAAAGTCACAGAAGAGTCTGTGCAGCACTCTGCAAGGAGTGTAGAAAGAGTTCGAGAATAGACTAATTCTCAAAAGATGAATTTGCGCTAAGGGTGCAAAGGATTCGAGTACTTTCGAAGTCCTGAAGACAGTGAATCAGTCCATCGTCAGAGAAGACAGGTGGCAGAATATCAAGAGGTTCAAAAGAAAGAACTTCGGGAGGTTTGTCGAGAGCAGAAATGGATCTTCGCGAAGTCGCGAAGAGTGAGTGAATATAGGTCATTGGATCTGGAAGGGTACATGTCAAAGATCTACATATTTCGGAGGAGTAACCCTTCAGAGAAAATTTAAAAGGTGGATACCTGAAGAGTTCAGAGTCAAAGAAATCTTGGTCATCCATTGGGGGGACACGTGGAGTTGGATCGACATTTCATTCATTTTCCAATCGAGACATGTAGAGTTGAGAAAGGATAATATACGCGAAGTTCAAACTTGCGATTTGATGTCAAATGATGATCGTAAGGAGAATGTGGACTGTAGATTTGCTCCCAGAGAATTCACCGATTTGAGAAATGGGAAAAAGGGGAGCAGGCAGTTCACAAAATTTTCAAAGCACAGGGACGCGAAAGGTACTCAACCCATGGTCACATCAAGGAGAAAGTATATCACAGGGAGGTAGGGTCCATTGGCATTAAGAGTTGAACAGAATTGAGGAGAGGATCTGTGGGTTCCACACAACCTACGTTGAGAAAGAAAAGGGTCTGCGTCAAGTTAAATTGGTTCCATTAGGAGCCTGATGAACCATTCGGTCGATGACTTGAGAAACCCTAGACTGGGAGGTTGATTCATCCACAAAAAAGAGTAGGGGAAGTTGACACCAAGTGGTATCACAAAGATAATTTTGTCTACAAATCGTAGACAAAGGAGATAGATATGTTAGATCCAATGCATAATTGATTTCTATAAGCAAGGAAGACAACGTGTAGTACTTTATTGAAGCAGTTTTGAGGTGTGCAGTAGATGATAAACACTAGGGTGGGTTGTAGATGAAGCAAGATGGTCATTGGAAGTTATGAACATGGTCAAGGATAATTCCATTCACAGAGGAGCAAGGAGGAGATGGACAAGGAGCTCGGTGAAATACAGGAAGAGATGGAGAATCTATCATTCAAGTTGTAGCAGGAAGCAAAGGTATGTTGGAGGTATGAATAGCCTTTGAAGAGGAAAACTAAATGGACTATTTAGAATTTGTTGGACAGAGGGTACAAATAGGTGTTAAAAAGTTGGTTGAGGTATGATGAAAATATCAGTGACGAGGGAAAGAGATATGGAAAAGGTCCCATAGGTTTCCAGGTTGGAAATGAGAAGGGATTGATGGATCTCGCAAACTTCCAGGTGGGAAGAGGGGATATCCCATATTTCCAAGTGGGCAAGGGAGGAGAAATGAGCTCAGACGAGAGTTCATGTTAGAGGATGTTGACAGATGAGGAGGAGGGAGAAGAAATACCTCACTCAAATGGATATTTATGTAGAACTCTAAACCATGTGAATGAAGATCATGAGAAGCTGAAATCTTCCACCATCAAAGAGAAGGATCGGAGGACTGTTCTGATCATTGGAGGAGTCGAGATATTCCTACCAAGTGACCGAGGAGAGGCTAGCATAGATGTTGCCGATGCAACAGAAGGACAACAAATGAGGTTTTCATGAAGGAGAAGGAATAGATACTAATGTCTATTCCAACAAAAGGAGAAGAGAATTCAAGAGAATTTCTCAAAAGTTTCATCCAGGAAGTCGAACCGGAGATGACTAAAGAACAAAAGTGTGCAGCAGGAGAGGAAGCAGACAGCATAGACATTATCGATCTATGTGAAGAATTGAGAACCCTAGAAATAAGGGTGATAGTGCAAGTCATGCACATCCAACATGCTAAGTTGGAAGAATATGGAGGATCATACTAGCACAAGTTGCAGTTGGAGAAAGCTGGAAAGGAACCAACCAAAGAACTGGTAGGATTCAATCTATTAGAAGTAATAGATGAGAAGAATCCTAGTGATGAGGAGAATGAAGGATTGGATACTGCAGTTGAGTTGTGAGTTAAGGCCACAAGAGACAAAGAAGATAACTTGGGAGATGAATATGATTTACCCATGGACAAGGAAGAAATGCAACAAGCTAGTCTGCAAAAGGAGAGCCAACCGATGGAGCAGTTGGATGAGGTGGTGAAGGAGATAAGAAATTTGATTTTGGGGTAGGAAGAGGAAGAATTTAGGACAAAGAAGTTGGAAAGATGGAAACCTTCATGAGCAGTGGGGATGATGTAGGAGTAGAAGCAATGAAGAAAAGGAGCTGAGAGACAACTCCAAGAGAAATTTTTGGATCGAGGAGGATTTCAACCATGATAGAAATCTCATGAGCATGAGATCAATATTGTTGTAGCCATGGAGTGTGATGCAGGAGCATCGCTCCACCTCATCACGCGTCAGTCAATTAGCACGCATGGTGTGCATTCAAGGAAGGGTCAGGCATCCCCCTCTCATTTTGCGTCGAGAATCAAAAGGGTGATCCTGGCATTAATGATGATAAGATGGACGAGCCATGTTGTTCCTTTGCACAAGCTGGAGATAAGGTCTCCTTTAAGTGGTTGATGTCAGGAGGGATTTGCATTTGATTTGGAGAAGATTTTCATCATTGTAACTTTCCCATTAGACAGGCGTTTTGAATGGTGATTTGACACCACTAGTTTATCTTGCGAGGAAATCTCGTCGATCCCATATTGTATAAATATGTGTATTTTCGCAAAGTACAGGTTGGATTGTAAGGGTTGTATGGGTTATCGAATATAGAGTTAGCCAAGAGAGAAACACAGATATCTGAGACTCAATTGTAGCTCAGACTCCACTATTGTAATTTGGCATTCCACCATAAATAGAAAATGATAGTTTTTTTTGTTTCCAATTTATGTGTAATGGATTTTGTGATATGAATGTCATTTACATGCATTTGAATTTTAGATGAATGTTAGAAATCATCTACAGGGATAGAGATATAGTTTTATATCTATGAGTGTGTTGAGATAGGTTTGGTTCTCTAGGCTAAGTGCAAGGAGTGTGTGTGAGAACACGAAAACTTTGTGAGCCGATGCAAGGAGTGTGTGTCTGAACTCAGTGTATTCAGAAGAGAAGCTCCGAGGAGGGCACACCAGGTCAATTCACAGACTCGAGAGAAAATTTCAAGATGGTTAAGTACCTTGGAAAGAAATACTATGTAAGGGAAGATATAGTACAAAGTTACTGAACACTCTAAAACACTCTTCCAGGAGGGCATCGATTTAGTGTGAATGTTCACAAGGATAACATATTTGGAGGTCTCAGAATCCTTAGGAGGTCTTAGTCGGATGCAAGGAGTATGCCCAGGAGAGTGTAATTCCATCTTACAGGATCAAGAGAAAGAGCATTAAACTACTAGGAGGGAAAGAAAAATTTCACTGAGGAGAGGTGAACCTTGAAGGTTTTCAAGCTGAGCAAATTTCCAGAAGACTCTGCACAGAAATCTACAAGGAGTGTAGAAGGAGTTCGATAATACCCTAACTCGCGAAAGAGGAATTTTCGCTAACTGTGAAAATGAGTCTAGAACTTGGCGAAGTCCCGAAGATAGTGAATCAGTCCATCGTAGGAGGAGACAAGTGGCAGAATATTGAGAGATTCAGAAGAAAGAACTTTGAGAGGTTTGTTGAGAGCAAACAAGGATCTTCATGAAGTAGCAAAGAGAGAGTTAATCTAGGGAATTGTATCTAGAAGAGTACATGGAAGAGATCTACTTATTTCAGAGAAGGAACCCTTCAGAGAAATGTTAAGAGGAGGATACCCAAAGGGCTAAGAGTCGAAGTAATCTTGGACGTCCATTGGGGGGACACGTAGAGTTGGATTGACATTTCAATGATTCTCCAATCGAGAGAAGTAGAGTTGAGAAAGGAGATGATTCGTGAAGTACGAACTTGTGATTTGATCTCAGCCATCGATCGCAAGGAAAACATGGAGCATATATTTGGTCCCGAAGAATTCATTGATTCGAGAATCAGGAAAAGGGGGGCAAGCAGTTCATGAAAGTTCTGAAGCACGGTCATGCATAAGGGAGCTATCCCATGGTCATAGTCCATGGTCACATCAAGGAGAAAGTCTATCTTAGGGATCTACCGTCCTTGGCATTAAGAGTTGATGAGCGCTGAGGAGAGGGTCTGCAGGTGCCGCACAACCTGCGCTGAGAAAGCAAAGGGCCTGTGTCAAGTTCAATTGGCTCTATTAGGAGCATGAGGAACCATTTGGTTCGATGACTTGAATGATCCTAGACCGGGAGGTCAAGTCATCCCCGAAGGAGAGGAGGGGAGTTTGGTGCCATTTGGGCATACAGTACATATATTTATACAAGAAGGGCTCATAGAAATTTTCCCTCCGACTGCCTTAGTGCTATCAAATCAAAGTAAAATATTTGAATCAACTACTAAGTTTTATTAAAATAAAGGATTGGTAAATATAGATAAGAGTGAATTCTTACTATCTATACTATTATTAATTACATTAAAGAAAATACAATCACCATCGATCTCACATGATGGTTCAAACTCTTGTTATTTAATAACTTTAATTACAATCCTTTTGAGACATTTATATGATACACCATCCTTAAATTCAAAATCACTTCAAAATGCACGCTCGGGTAATGATTTGTCTTCCACTGGCACGCCGATGACGATGCTCCTACATCATACTCCTCTAGACAAAAATTCATGGACTCATATCCATGATCTCCTACACTGACTTTCCATGCTTCTGAATATATGCTTCATTTATCTAATTGACATATTCTATTGGGTGTCCTTTCCACTTTAAATAATACTCAAATTAAGCCTTCCTCTTGGTCTTCTTATGAATCCTCTGATCTATGATATCTTCCATCTGTGGATTTTGTTCTATAGGCATGTGCTTCTCCCACTGGATCTCTTTTTTATATTTTGATCCTCTTGTTTCATCTTCCATGTAAGGGTACAGGTATGAAATGTTGAATATGGGAGATATAATCACATCCTCTGGTAGCTCTATCTCATAATCATTTGCATCAAGTTTCCCGAGGACCTTACACCACCCTATTTTCTTCAATTTCAGCTTGTTATATGTTCCCCTTGGGAAACTTTATTTCCTGATATGTGATAGAACTTGATCTCCCACTTCAAATCGAAGTTATCTCCTATGTTGATAAACTCTATGTTTATTTTCTCTATTGTTGTTCTGCAACTGTTCTTTGATCTGATTATGAAGCTTCTGCATTTTTCCAGCAAAGATTTCTACTCCAAATATCTCAACTGTGATACTCCTCTTGGCTTCATCCCATATACTATCTAGAATGGAATCCTTCATGTACCCATGTTTGGTGAGTCATTGTATGCAAACTTAGATTGTGACAAAATCTGATCCCACTGGCTATGATGTTTAGTAACTAGACTCCTCAAAAAATATCCTAAACTTTGATTACTATCTCAGTTTTTCCATATGTTTGAGGGTGATATGATGAACTGAAGGACATTTATGTCCCAAATTTATTCCACAATGTCCTCCAGAAATAAGCAACAAATTTTGTGTCTCTATCTGAGACAATACTCTTGAGAAACCCATGAAGTCTCACAACATCCTTGAAAAACAAATTTGCAATGTTTGTTGCATCATTAGTTTTTTGGCATGGGATAAACTGTGCCATCTTTGAGAATTTGTCAACTACCACAAATATGGAATCACTTCCTCTCTGGGTTATTGGTAATTTGAACACAAAATCCATTCTTATTACATCCCAAGGATTTTTTGGAATAGGCAATGGATGATATAACCTAGTGTTCTATCACTTCAATTTTGCATACTGGCAAATCTTACATCTCTCTACAAATTTCTTCACTTCTTCCCTCATACTTGGCTAATAGTATGAGTTGTTAAACTTTGCAAATGTCTTTTCATAGCCAAAATGTCTTGCTAGACCTCGACTATGTATTTCCTTCAACAAATTATCACTCATTAAGCAATTTGGTATGCATAACTGGATACCTTTAAACAACAATCCATCTTGAATTAGATACTTTGTCCACTAAATTTTGTCTCTAAGAACATGATTTTCACATGCTTCATATGCCTCTTTAAAATATGGATCATCACCATAAATTTCCGCAAGGTCTTCGAACCCTAATGTTTTCACTCGAAATTCCTGTAGAATCAAACATCTCCTACTCAAGGCATCAACAATTTTGTTAGGATTACCAGGAATATGTTTAATGAAAAAAGTGAGATTTTGCATAAACACTATCCACTTGGCATATCTTTGATTTAACTTCTCCTGTTGTGTTATGAATTGTAATGCTTGATTATCGTTGTACAAAACAAATTCTTTTGGAACAAGGTAGTGTCTCCATTTCTTTAAGGATTTAATTACTATATAATATTTTTTATCATATGTCAAGTACTTTCTCTTGGTTTCATTCAACTTCTCATTGAAATATGCAACAAGCATATTGTCTTCACTCAAGACTGCTCCAATTTATACTCCAATAGAATCACATTGTACTTGAAATTTCTTCCCAAAATATAGCAAGACCAGAATTGGTTTCTTTGTTATCTTATCCTTTAATATCCTGAAACTTTTCTCATATTCTTTTGTCCACTTAAAATACTTGTGTCTCTTCTTCACTGTATTTAATATTGGTGTACAAACAACACTGAAATTTCTATTGAACTTTCGATAGAAACTTGCTAATCCATGGAAGCTTCTTACCTCAAATATTCTCCTTGGTGATGGAAATTCTCTGATTTCTCTCACCTTCTATAGATCCAACTTCAATTCATTTGAAGAGATTACAAAACCCAGGTAAACGAGTTTTGTCTTCATAAAAGAGGATTTCTTCATATTTATCAGCAAATTCTTCCACTGCAATCTCCTTATTACTAATGTTAAGTGCCTCAAATTCTCTTCTTCAGTTTTACTTAAGACTAATATATCATCCAGATATACAATCACAAACTTACCAATAAAATATTTTAATACCCCATTCATGAACCTCATAAAATTACTTGGGGAAATTTTCAAGCCAAATGGAATAACAAGTCACTCATACAACCCTTTGTTTGTTTTGAAGTTTGTTTTTCTCTCATCACCTTCTCTCATCCTTATTTGGTGATATTCACTTTTCAGGTCTATTTTTGAAAAGTATTTTTCCCCAGTAAAACAATACATTAAGTCATCCATCCAAGGCAAAGAAAATTTGTACCCGATGGTGATTTTGTTTATGGCTCTTAAGTATGTACACATTATCCATTATTCATCCTTTTTCAGACTCAACACAGTTGGTACTATGCATGGACTCAATATTTCTCTAACTAAACCCTTGTCCATCAAATCTTCGACTTGTTTCTTTACCTCCTCATTCTCTTGAGGTGTCAATCTATACATTTGTTTGTTCAGTAGACTTGCTCCTTGTATGAGGTCAATTTGATGGTATATACTTCTGATGGGTGGAAATGAGTGAGGTAGCTCATCCACTACTATGTCAGCTAACTTTTCTAACACCTCCTAAATTTCTTTAGGAAGATCATCCATAGAAGTACATGTAAGGGTGACTTTGGGCTTTCTCACCACAACAAATTGCATATCTTGCTCCTTCTTGAACTCACTTAGGATTTCTTTCCCAGTCATGACAAATACACTTATGTTTTCTTCTTCCTTCACATTCTTATCCTCTATTGGTAGTAACATGTGCATTCTACCATTTTTCTCCAGGGTATAAGTATTTTTTCTCCCATCATGAATGTCATTTCTTTCAAACTAACATGGTCTCCCCAACAAGACATGACATACATCCATGGAAATCACATCGCGCAAAATCTCATCTATATATCCTCCTATCTTAAATTCAACTTGGTATTGTTTAGTTACCATTACCTAGTGTCCTTTCTACAACAATGAGACTCTATATGGATTCACATGTGTAGTTTTCTCCAGCTCCAATTTCTCCACCATTTCTGTTGATACTAAGTTATCAATGCTCCCACTATCAATTATCACGTTTCATACCCTACCTTTGGTCTTGCAAGAAGTTTTGAAAAAAATGTTCCTCTGCACTGGTTTTTCCACTTTTGGCTCTGGCTTCAAGAGAACCTTCTTCATCATTAAAGATCTCCCATCTTAATGAACTTTATGCCTAAACATTCCTCCTCTGCACTTCCAAAATGTTATCTTCACCTCCTCCTTCTTTCTTTATCTCAGGGCATTCCCAAGAAATGTGTCCTATTTTTCCATAGGCATAACACTTCACCTCTCCTCCCTTGCCTCTTCCTCGTCCTCAAGAAAAAAAATTCCTTCCACCATACTATCTCCCTCAGGAACTTCCTCCTCTTTCTGAGTGACTTTGTGGTTTTCAAGTCTCAACCTTAGGCTTTGTTTCCTTGTCATGGACAATTATGTTGCCTCTATTTAGAATTCTCCCTCTATTTCGCTGGCTCTGTTTCCTGGCAAATTTCTCCTTGGACTTCAGTGCCATCTGATAAGAATCCTCCACTGTCCTCACTGTTATCATGCTTATTTCATCCTCGATTTCATATCTCAAGCCATTAATATAAGTTCTAACAACATTTTCATCATATTTTTCTCTTTGTCCAACCTTGATGTTCAACTTATAATATTCCTATGTGTATTATTTTACTGTTAATCCTTTCTATCTCAGGTTCTATAATCTCCTGAAAAAATTTATCTGATAGTATTTGGGTATGAATTTAGCCTTCATCTTGGCTACCATTATGTCCCAACACTTGATATTTTGTGTTACTTTACATATTTTTTCAGTCTATACTTCATCCCACCACAGTGTTGCGTGTCCCTTCAATCTGGTGACAACATGTTTTACTTTCTTCTCATCATCAAATTCCTCATAGTCAAAGTATTTTTCCATTGCTCTTATCCAATCCAAAAATTCTTCAACATATAAGTTTCCTTTGTACATTGGGATATCTATTTTTTCTCTGGCTCCTAATTTGACAACATGTTTCAGCAAGCATTCTTCTACAACATCTTCTCCTACAGCTCCTTCAACTTCCATTTCTTTTCTCTCCACATCATCGATGTCTCCAACATCAGGTCTTGTTCTTTGTGTTGTCTCCATAACATCTAATATTGCACAAATTTCTCTCATCTCCCTTTCCACAACTGGATTTTCTAAAGGTTGCTTTGCACATCTTCTAGGTGACATGGTGCTAAAATTTTCCTTCACACAGAGTTTATGTTACGGTGATGATACCACTTGATGATATCAAACTACCTCTTTTGTATCCTTCTTCCTACAAAA
>SNQJ01S0206505.1:0-16291 GCA_010110895.2 Picea sitchensis | reverse complement strand
CCCAAAACGGGGTCCACAAAACTATTGACTTTTGAATTTTATTTATGATAAAAGGGCCTTTGGAGCCTCATTGTAAAATAATATTCTCACGGATGTGAGTATCCATCACATCTCTTCTCAGAGATAAGCTACCACCATTCTAGTGAGTCTTTCACTCTGTATTTTTACAGTCTTTGTACATTTTCGCTCATTAATATAAAATTGTGTATTATTGTATCTTTGTTTTTATGGTTGCATCTTTGATACATTTCTTTTATATTATTGGATATCCAAGATATCTTTGTACATTTATTTATTATATCTCTTCTCTCATTTTGTGCGGAAAATAATCTGTATCGGATCAACACAAAATACTTGAATAAATAAATCTTGGTGGTAAACATCAATCCCATTTGCTCAAGGGAAATAGAAATATGGATCCCAGGGATAAAGTACGATTTGATACCTCTACACAAAAACATGCATACCATGACCAAAATCTTAAGGGACAGATAAATGCACCACAACGAACTCGAAAGAGGAAAACATGCAAGTACTATGGAAAGAGAGGACATGTGGAAAAGGTATTCTTTAATAAGAGAGATGATTTAGGGGAGAAGGTTAAATGTTTGGAAGGAAACATGTCCGCTAAATGTCGACCCACTAAAAATTTCACCTTCAAAGTTGGAACATTTCAAAATTGTTGTCTCATTCTATGTAGTATGAATGGGTAGTCGACTATGAGTGCGCTCATCACATGGATAAGGATGCATCCTTGTTCACGTGGTTGGATGAAGCTAAAGAGAGGAAAATCTATGTTGCTAATAAATTTTCTTTGGATGTTTCTAGTCATGGTGATGTTACTTGTTGAAATGGTAAAACTGTTTATGTCTATGAGGTGCTAAACCTCAGTTCCAGTCTGTTTTTTGTTTCTCAATTAACATAGACAGGTAATATTGTTGAATTTTGGCTAGATTGGTTCTATGTTCATGATTTAAAGAAAAGAAAGTCAATTTTCATCGATGGGATTCTTCACTCGATGGATAGTTTGTACAAATTGTGTGACATGACTTGAATTAACATTGAACCGAATGCACTTGTTTCTCACACTAATAAAAAAAGTCAAATTTGGCATGAGTGACTCAAACACCTAGATTTCTAAAGTCTACAAGCACTAGCAAATCACAACATGGTTGTTGGTTTACCTAAAGTGTTTCTACACAAATTATTTCTAAACAAATCATTATTTCCTGATGATGGACCATAGTCATTGGTATGAAATGTCCAAAATTAAAAATGGTTGTGGTGATTCCAAAAAACCTTATAAATATAGTGTTTCTACCTGAAGGAGTATGTAAGGGATGCATGCTTGGGAAGCATCATCATGCACCATTTGACTCTGGCAAAGTGTGGTGAGCATAGAACCTACTGGAGCTAGTTCACAATGATGTTTTTTGTTGGAACATGTAGTTCCATCATAAAAATCACCTTGTTGGATGAGTGGGTTGACCAATTCTTTGGGTCGATTCCCTACTAAATTGGTGGTTGAACATGTCCAATTAAGGATCCCCGATCCACATTTTATGGACAGGTGCAACCCCCTACACCCGAATTTGATGGTTTGGGTCCATGACCAAAACCAATTTATAGATGATCCTTGTGATTGGTCCATCATCATGTTAGATTATAAGATCATATCGTGGCAATAATCTCTCATTCATTGAACAACTTTTACTTTAATTCTATGGTGTATTTCAACACCACCGTCGCCTCTCAGATCCATTGTCCTCTATGATAAATCCTTATTCCAACATGGTATCAGAGTTGTTGGTTCTTTTATTTCAGGATCATAGAAAGAGACTCAGATCAAATAAGAAAATGCCAAAGCCATTTTTGGATTTATTCCCTTTGAATGAAGAAATGCCAATTGCTTGATATGGGTTATCGACAATTTGCAAAATATTCCCATGTGGATTGACTAAGATTGATATTGACAATGTTATGCCCAAAATTCTTGTTGGATATGGAAAGGGTTTCTTGATTTTTCGTGCTTGTTTCTTTCATTTCCTGACGTTTAAAGAGTCTCATCGTTGAATTTCCCCAAATGGAGCTTGTTTGGACGTCAACAAGAGTTTACTTGATGAAAGATTAATTAATTTTTTTTTATATTATCGACTAGTCTTGTGTGTATATGCCCTAGCTCAGCCTCTGATGTCCTCCCTTTTAGACATATCTAAAACCCTCGACCAAAAGAAAGTCCAATTTGTGGCATCATCAACACAAATTGATTGGAGGTCAATCAAATAGACTGGCACATGATTCTTTCTTCCCATGACTCGACTCATGGCCTTGGTGATCCAAAAATGATCTTTAAAGACTTCGTTGAGTTTTAAGCATGTGTTCAATTACTATTTAGGAATTAAGGAAAGAAGAAGAAATTAATGAGAGAATATTGCAACCATCATAAAGAATGCATATTATAATATTATCATAAATAACAACAAATCATTATATAAAGGTTGTTAACGAAGTTTGGCAAGATTTCCTACGTCTCTAGGCCTTTGTCTCAATGGGGGAGGGTTTCTTGTTTCTCTTCAATGCTTCAAAAGTACATCAAAAATGTATCAAAATGATTACAAATTGGTCTTCTTGTGTTCTAAACCTCAAGAATCCAACACAACCGATGATAATTTAAAAGGTTGAGGATAGCTCCTAGAATTGGCCTCCAAAGTTCGCTTCCTTAATGGATTTCGTGCATAAACATGGATTCAAGATTCACAAAAAATATTATAATTACGATAATATAAACCTCTTGGTCTATCAAAAATCTCTAAATTATATAGGTCTTGAGTTGGGGATCCTATCCCAACTTCCTCCCAAGATCTGACTTGAAAAAGGGCTCTAGATCCTTAGTTTTGGGCAAAAATCTCCCAAAATTAGCATAAAAAATAAAAAAATCCATATAATAAAGTTTAAAGTCCAAATTTGGAAAATTATTGGGCCAGACCCCTTTTCTTCTGGGCTCCTGGTCACGTGGAGTGCCAATGTGGCTAGGAGCCACAGCCAAATGGAACCCAACCCCCGGTTCTTGACCCTAGTCATGTGGACAGGTACCATTCCTCGGTACCTTGGTCATATCTTCCCTTGTCCTATTCCTTGATAATTTGGCTAGCCCCCATTGACCAGGGATTATCCCCCAAATCCCTCCAACTTTCAAGTTAAAAGCACAATCTGCCACTTGTTTTAACAAGTAATGCTGGTGGGGAGTTGGTTAGCACATTGGCTGTAGTTCATTGCTTGTACCATGAGGTCAAGATTTCAATCCCGACCAAGGTGGAAACAATTTTTTTTACACAACCAACATTGGCTAAATTCGGTGTGCCATGTGGTGCCCTGTGATTCGGCCATGTGTCACCTATGGATTATCCCATATAATCCAATCATCATGCAGAGTCACCTGCCATGTTACTTCTATACAACCATGTGTCGTACCCTGAGCCTTCCACATCAGCATTTGTACAACCAATTCACCTGCCAATACAACTTCCATGTTAGCATTCATACTGCCCAATCACCCTGCCACGTTAGCATCCTGTACATCCACTTGTCATTCGTATTGCCATGTGTCAATTTTTGATTGGTCCACATAAGCCCTTGAAAATGCCAAAAATGAGTGACACGTGTCACATCATCGTGCTACCATGTGTCCCTGTTGACATCATCATGACTTCATGCTAACGTCACCTTTTGTACTGATGACATTAGTAGTACAAACTATTGACTTTGACCAGTTGACTTTTTTGCCTGTTTGGGAAATCGACCAGAACGCGATAACTGTCACATATGGTGTCCATTTTTGGAAATAATTATATGGATGGAATCAATGTGACGAGCTCGACTCAATAACATTGATTTCTTCCAATTATGAAATTTTTTATTCTTAGGCCTTCCTGGATCCATTTTGGATCACTTGGTCACCAACAACTCGTCCTGACTAAAATCACATTGACTGACTCGACTGGTGAGCACTCCCTTTGGAGTCCTACTTGAATTGGATGATAAAATTGTTGAAACCCCTCAAACAAAGTCCACTCAAACTTCACTTTACTTCTCAACTTAATGTGTGTTGAAGCTACCTTGTGTTGTTAACTGAAATAGATCTGACCACCTAATTTCCCAAATTGAACACTTAGCTGGTAAAACTAAAGTACTCATGGATTGATAAAATATGTTTGACCTTCCTTTGAATTGAAGGTGTGGATGGTTCAGGTTCTAATGAAAGGCACACCCAAAATATCCTTGGTACAATCAATCCTTGCATATGTTTTTTGGTAGAAGGTGTTGGGTTCCCATCCTTGAATCTGTGCTTTTGGTAGAAGGTCATTGATTTCTTATACATGCCTTGCTAGCTTGAATCACCTAACTAGATCTTGGTCGCATGGATTCCCCAACCTTTGTAACAACTACTCAGCCTCTCATTGCATTGCATCGACTTGAATAGAAAAACTTCCTTAGAAGAGAACTTAAGAAGGGACATCAACTAGTATCATTGTTGATGCGTGGACCAATTCCTAGAATGCATGCATTAACAAACGTATCTTATTTTTTGAATAAGGGGTCGATTTCCCATTGGAGATACATCAATGATTGATAAGTCATATTTCCTATTGTGTTCTACTTCCAGTACACCCGTTTTTGTAGATTATGTGCCTTGAACCTTGTTCTCCATTGACGATGAGCATACTGGATGAAGATGAATTTATGGTACTTCATAATATGTAGGAGATTCGTGAGAAGAAGTCTATCACCTTGGAAAAATCTCACAATTGACTTCGTTCATAAGTCACCGCCTTGAAAAATGTCATTGCACAGTTGTAGACTGAGAATCAACAATTGAGCAGTGAACTGGAGACAACCCATACCTGACTAGAAGATGAGGTAACCTATTTCAAACCAACCTTCCACAATAGTTTGATGAAAAGTCTAGGAAAAATTTTCACCTATAACAGACAATGGAGACCATTTTCCGAGATTTGGTGGATGAATTTGGAGATAAGAATGATCTTGTTGATATGTTTGTGTTGGAGGTGAAAACCCTTTCTCTTGAAAATGATTCCATCATGAAAAAAAATGTGGGACTGAAAAATCAATTGAAGTATTCCAAAGACGTGTTCTATACTGTTGTGACTGAACATTCATGAAGGGTTGTTGTTGTTAGCACTTGGTAAATTTCCTAGAGGTTGAACAGAAGAAATCTACAAAGGTAACTTTATCCAACCACTTTTAAAGCTGGGATCTAGCCCTTCCAGCTTCAGAGAGGGATCTTTCTATATGATTTAACTATGTTTTCAATTTTAGATATTAGGCTAGGTAAAGAAATAGGTAGGTTTTGTTGTCAAAGTGTTTTTTGAATTGGTTGGGACAGTCTACATCTCCATTGGGCTATGGGGTCTGTATTTAATTAAATATGAAATGCAACCAGAAACGATAAAGAAGACTTTCACAGGGAGAGATAATATAATCACTATATCTTTTAGTAGCTTAAATGGTGGACATAAGAAAATATGAGAATGATAAATTCAACTAAGAAGCAGTTAAGAATTTCTTAATTGAAAACATCAGAAGATAAACATTAAAATCTTTAAAGTCAGAAACAGGGTATCCAAGATAAATCCTGCAACATACGTTACTCTTAAAGATTAGTTTCAGAAAACAATATGATCACAAAGAAAGAATAACATTCAACTTAGAGAATAACATCACCAGTGAATATACGCAAGAATCCTGTAAAAGTGCCTCCTTTTTATTAATGGCAGATCTCTTCAAAAATTGTTACAGTCTGATAGCAGCCTTCGTTGGTTTTATTCTCAAAAATTGGAAAAAAAATGGTCAGCAGCTTAGGGCCTTCTCTTCGAGCTTCAACCAACTGACTAATGTTCCTCACTCAGAAAATGCAAGTGAAAAATGAAACTTAAACTGGTTTTTCCATTCACAGGTGCTTCTGGTAGATCTGACCCATCGACGTTGTTTAGCAAGAAAGCATTGTTTCCCCTGAAAGCTTGGATCATGTCTGGCCCTGTCCACAGATTGTCAAATTTCCCATGCTTTCCCTTGTCCTCATTCCTGGCATCCCATCTCAACACCAAATCTCCCAGCTCAAAATCATCCTCCTTGGTTCGTTTGTCAAAGATCTTCTTGATGTTTTCTTGGACGACCCGTGTTTTGTTGAAAACATCCTCCCTAGACTGTTGCAACTGGATCATCTGGTTGATCCTTCTCTGTGAGTCATTTGGCTCAGCTTGTACCTCTTGAAGTAACTTCATGACAGGGACTCCCAAAGAAGTGGGGAAAACTACCTCTGTACCATAGACCAGCTGATATGGTGACATACCAATTGACCTTTTGGTGGTCAGTCTGTTAGCCCATAAAGCAAACACCAACTTATTGTGCCATGATTTTTTGTTTTCCTGCAATGTTTTCTTGATGATATTTACCAAAGTTTTGTTTGAAGATTCCGCTAGCCCATTTCCCTAAGGGTATTAGGCTATGGAATGCCCCAAACCAATGTGATACTGGTTGCATAAATTTATGAGTTTCTTCGACCGAAAGGAAGTTGCATTGTTAGTTATAATCTTTCTAGGACAACCAAAACAAGATAAAATATTATTTTCAAGGAATTTAATAATAACAGTTTCCATGGGGAACACTACTGCTAGTTTTTTTCATACTCTTGTAGATCAATTTGAAGAAAATTCTAACCCTTTTGAAACTTAGAGGAAGAATTAAAATCTATTCCTCATACAACAGTGAGCACAAATGTCATAAAACTAATGAAAACCAAAACCTAGTTGACTCACGAGGCTTCTCTCTTGTAGGCCTCTATTGATGAGCTTCATGGAAGATTTTCTCCTCTTCAAGAAGATTACAATTGATTGTTTGGTGAATATTAAGCGTTGAAGGAATATTTCAATACCAAATTGTTGCAACCGACTGAGAGGGATGAGACTTTGCCAAGTTTGCACAACGTGGAACAAAATGTCGAGACAACTGTTGAGAAGAATATTGTTTTTTTTTAGCTGCTAGACTCACTTGTTTCTTCTTCCACCATTTCTACTAATCCAATAGTTTGTGAGAACAATTTTGATGTTGTTGAGCTTCCAAGCCCACACATTTCTTCTCCATCCCCTGTTGTTATTTGTAAGACAAATATTGTTAATTTATGTTTTAAAATGAAATCCACTGAACTGATTGATGAAGTGGTTATTCCTAACATGCCAGATTCTAAGAATAGTGTTGCTGATATACAAGGTTTTTCTACTCATGAGAGTACACCAAACCCTGAGCTTATATCTATTGATTAGTCACCATAGAATTTTGTGCCTTATCGTCATCCTTGCCATCATAGATATGACAATCATGCTTTCAAATATTTTCAAAAGAGATGTGAAAGACACCATTGTCGACCAATTCTGACTACCATGATAGACTATGGTTGGATTGATGAGAGGTCAAGGGTGCATTTGACTAGATGTTTGCATAGTTCCTACCATTGTGTTTTGTTGGCTATACATACATACAACGATCCTCTTCATTGTTGATGTTTTGTAGTGGTTGACCATAGGATTGACCCAACTTGACAATTGAATCATGCTCAACCAAGATATTGGTTGATTGAGACTCGACCTGACTTGGAATTTGAATGGAGGTGTTTTAGACTACGAATTTTTCGATTGAGTTTTGACTAGATATTGTCCATTGACTGGTGTTTCTACAAATATCTATTGTTGATGCTTGAATTTGCAGATGTGTAAACCCAATTGATGTGCTTGGATTTGTTGATACCATCCAGACCATCTTAGAGTGTGTTTTTGGGAGTCTTACTTCTTCTTTATGTATCTGATGTAAAGACTATTTGGATACATAGACCGATTATATTGGTGCTTTCTTGTCTAGTCAAATGATCGACTAGTTGATGTTGTCCAATTTTCTTGTCTCCTGGGCGACTAATCATATTTTGACAACTGATTTTGCAACCCATTTTGTAATGGATGGATTCTCTTTGGACTTGATTCCTATTTATAGTGATCAAAATTCCTTAGGAGTTTTGTTGTACCATCTTGTGATCATATTTTGTAGTCAGAATAAATTGATGGGGGTATGTTGCGAAATGTTTTTTCCTCCGAGCTCATATTACGGGGGGGTGTTGGAACATGTAGTTCCAATGTAAACCTCACCTTGTAGGATGAGTGGGTCGACCAATTATTTGAGTCAACACCTGACTAAATTGGAATTTGACCATGTCCACTTAAGGATCCCCAACCCATGTTTTATGGACAAGTGCAACCACATTCACCTTATTTTGTTGGTTTTGGTCCATGACCAAAACCCATTTAAAGACGATCCTTGTTATCATTCCATCATCATATCATATTATAAGATAATCTCAGGGAGATTCACTCTCATTCATTGAGCTAATTGTGCTTCAGTGCTACGGTTCCAACATCTATTGCATCAATTCACCTTCACTACTAGGTGAAAGGTATATTTTGACTTTCAATGATGATTTATATTGCTTTACATGGGTATATTTTCTAAAGAACATGAACCTCGTCTTTAGAAAGTTCAAGGAGCTTATATCCTTTGTTGAAAAGAAATGTGGTTGAATCATCAAACACCAAACATTAGACAATGTTGGTGAGTATGTAAATTGACCTTTTGAAGAATACCTAGTTTGATCCAGTATTGAATCACAATGGTCGGTTCCTCACACACCCCAGTAGAATGGTTTTGCAGAATGCAAGAATCATACATTAGTCAAAATGGCTAGATTTATTTTGAAAATTAAATATATGCCTCATCACTTATAGGTTGAAGCGATTTATTGTGCAAATTATCAACTCAGTCACATCTCAAATCAAGTTGTTCCATCCATAACTCTAGTCGAATGATGGTGTGGAAAGAAGCCTTCAGTCAACCAACTATATGTGTTTTTATGTGTTTCTTGGTATCACATGTTTTACGATTGAAAAAATAAGTTGTATGCAAAGATTCATGCTTGCATCATGATGGGATACTCCGAAGAGTCAAAAGATTATCAAATTTTTGATCATGTCAAATGACAAATTATTGTTATATGAAATGTATGGTTTGATGATAAGTATTTTGGCATCAATTTGTCAAATTCCTCCCATGGATTGTTGTAAGATGATCCCTTCTATGTTGTCTCTAACATTGGTTCTCCGGTTTGATATTTTAGTCCTTCAAATGAACAATTGAACCTTGTTTCTTATTCGAATAGACTAACAACCTTTGATTCGACTAGTCCATGGTCCTTTATATTGAGTGGTCCATTTACTGAATAATCTCCAACTTCTGATCAACTTGTTGCAATGAACCATAGTTCACTTGTTTCTTCTCTACCTAGATGTGCTACCAAGAAAATTGAATTTGTTGGAGCTGATGCTGAGAATTTTTCCTCTAGACGACAAACTCAAAGTTAAAACAAACATGATAATTTTTTCTTAATGACTTGTGTGCTTGAAACTTATGATCCTATTTCCTACTCAGATGTTGAAGGATGACCTGAATGGGAATAGGCTATGTAGGCATAAATTGAATTTTTTTCGAAGAATCACACTTGGTACTTAGTTCGTCGACTACAAGGAAAAAAATCATGAAGCGTCAATGGGTCTACAAAACCAAATTTACCTTTGAAGGTGTTTTTGAGTGACATAAAGCACTCTTAGTTGCGAAGGTATTTTCTCAAAAAGTTCTGTGAATCAAGATGTGCAATATTCAATGTGATGTTCTGATCATAATGTGCTCTTCTTAAGTGCTTTAATGGTGTCTTTAGACACCCCTTTATCTTCAAAATTTTTGTTCCTCTTCAATTGTTTGCAGTACTTTATTTTATGTTTCCTTTCATGATCCACCCTATTCCACAACGTGCATAATGGAAATAATGTGGAAAGAATAAGAAAAAAAAACCTCAACAAAAACAAAAAATATCTCTTAAAAGCTATAAAATAACTGTGAAAAACCATCTCACCCCTTTTGGTCGCTTATGTATTCTATGTACAAGATCATTGGAAACCACAAATCATATATATCATATATAATTATTGTGATGGGAAATAATAACCATTTTTCACTTGGAAGGAAGAATTATAGATAAGAAGACTATTGTGAATGATTTCATGAACATTAATTTCCCTAACCAATGTGGACTATAATTATATAGTTGAATTTACTAGACTCTGGAATACTAAATCTTATTAGTGTAAATGGAAACAATATAGGTTATTGGAGTGATGTCTTCAATGAATATATATGCATATAATATCTTCCTTCGTGTATATTGTCTACTAAGATTGATTCAAACCTTATATTATTGGTTGGTCAAACTTTCATGGTTTTATTTCATTAAAACCAAGGTACATAGACATTCCATGTATCAACCTAATGTTAGTATTCTGCCTCTATAAAAGACTCTAACATTGTAGAAAGTAGTTTTTCATTGGTTCATCTAGTTGAGGATAGTAGTGAATTCCCCATCTTGTGATAAACTTGAATATTGATAGTTGTTTCATATGATAGAGGATATGATTTTTTTTATTATCAATGTTCCTGCATATCTCTTAGTCCAAAAATATTTCAATTATTTCATTTAATCATGAACCAAAAAATGGAGTTCGGGGTAAGTTTTCATATAATAAAGTCCATATAGTTTAGATATTTCATGTAATTACAGATGTTGAAGGGACATGAAAAAGGTTCTTTATGTTAATTCACTGTCTCTTAGTCAAAACAATATTTCATTTCTCTTGGTTTATTATAAATAAAAATTGTAGTTCAAAACATGGCTTGCATGCAATAGAATCCATACAATCCAAGTGTTTCATGCAACTGTAGATGTAAAGGTATCAAGTAACATTTTTAATTTCAATGCAAAACCCTATGAAAATTCATGTCTATTACTAGAATATGTATGTACATTATTTTTCATTAAACCCATTGTGCCATAAAGGGAATACTCAAGTGCGATATCTATTCACCATTCTTAGTCTAAGGAAATCCCTATATAAGGACTAGAGAAAGTGTTAGTGAAGAAAATCCATGAGAAGAATTTAAATGCAAAGATTCTTGCATACAATATTGATGGGATCTATCATTTAGAATTTTGATATATTCATATTGATTTCACTCAATTTAAGTATATATTTAAAATTATACAGTATACACATATGTATGAACATACAAAGTGGGGTAGGCAGGATATGTTTATTATAGTCATAAGAATATATTTCAAGATACCACGAGATAAATATATATTTTATTTTTGTTTTACACATAGCAAACCACACAACATTTACCATAAAGGAGGAGAGGAAACTTAACTAGAAGATCCACTCACTTTGTAACCAATTAACCATTATGTAAGAAATAATGTCGTACAATAATATCCAATTGTGAATCTAATATGGTATTATTTTTTAGACATATTATCTTTTAGTATATAATCACCATTTTATGAAATTTAGTCTTATCACCTAGAATCAAGTGTAGATATCATATTTGAAAGTGTGAATATTGAGTTTCCAAAGTGTCACCATCTAATTCTAAAAGTGTGAATATTGGATTTGAACATGTTAAAATCAAATTCCAAAGTATTTTAAAGTGTTTTTTATTCTAATGTGGGAGTAAAGGTTAGACATTCGTTCCTTCCCTAGGGATTTGAGGATTTGCTTGAATTTATATATTAAATATTTATCCTATATTCATAATAGGTATCAATTTTCATAATAGCTAACCATATTGAGATTCAAGTGGAACATTCATAAAATATGTGTCCTATTTATCTCAGCTCTAGATTTAGTGGCGCGTTCATAAAATATGGATCATATGCATCCCAAGTTTAGAGACTGGATACACCAATGTAACATACCTAGCTATCCACAGGATGGCCATGCTACATCAAAAACTCAATTCAAAACTGATTTCAAATTATGATAATAAGAAATTTGAAATTAAGCATGAAATACTAACATGCATTAACCAAGATCCATGCTACAACATAAAAGAAATAAACAATGTGCCATGCACAACACATAACCAACAATCATGCACAAAAAAATACATCTCAGAGATAATTAAATACACAATAGAATATATATTATACATAAAACATAAACATAACTTATATTTGCAAGTAAACATTCAACAAATGGCTTCATACCAAGGGAGTTCCTCCCAACCATAGACATTGTTGTTCGTTTACTCTCAAAAGAAGGTCACCCCCGAGACAGGGCTATGAATCTACAAGGACAGGTCCTAGGCCAAATCTAAAACACACAATAGGTCGCTAACTATCTCTTAGGTTTCCGAATCACAAAACAAATCCTAATTTCCATCTCTCTTTCCCCTTCATCCTACACAACCGAAACAAATGAACACATTTCTCTCCCATGCAATCCCTCCGGCTGTTCCATTTCTCTCCAGGGCTCCAGTGATACTGGTCATGAAATATCCCTATTGGAAATTCCAAGGGTTCTTAGTTGTGGACAATTCTTTCCAAACTACCATCAATCTCATGCACTCATGCATTCATTCCCTCCTGCAATGATCAGTAATTTATTACAACCATTTGGCAATGGATCTCCTCTTACATCCATTTTTTCCATGCTCATACCAGGAGCACGTGAATTAACAAGAATGAGGCACCAAAAATGAAATAGTGAGAAGGGTGTAAGAGTGAATGGATGAACAAGTGAACCCCAAAATCATCCCACAAGGGTTGCTTATATAATTACATGAAAACAAGAACCACATGGCCTTCCTCCCAAGAGGCTCATGTATCGAATTTTCTCAATTAAAACCAATATGAGTAAATAAATTATAATAAAAATAATTATCCCCTTAATCACCCTCTCTCATAGAATCATAGACCCCTATCTCTTGTCCTTTTTCGTCTTGCAACCAACACTGTATTTTTTATTAATGTATATAGAAATATTACATTTCCTAGGCACTTTAGCCCCTTTTCAACTTTACTGACTCACCATCCTAATGTCACATTTACATAATATATTAGAGTTCATAGGGATTAAAATTTGCATGTTACAACCAACAAAAAAATAAATCAGTTGTCCATTCAACTCTCCCCTCTCTGATATCTCATGAAATTAATAGAGTTTCCCAAATATTTAATGTCGCCTCGTGTTGACTATTTAGAACAACTCTCGTTAACTAATATCATTATCGATATGATATTATTTCACTTTGCAGACCTGCTATGTTTATGTACATTCTTTAAATAACACTTCATAATACCCATGTCTATTGTTCTTAGTTTTGAGGCCAAGATAGTACACATTTTCTTTAAATAACAATTTAAAATATCCTATGTCTACTTTTCTCAGTTAAAGTATTGAGCGAAACAATATGAGAGTAGAACAATGTCAAATTTCCATTCTATATTGAATTAATGAGTACAATAATCGCTTAGTTAAATTTGAGAGTATAGGAATGTAAGATACTCAATCTAATGTACATATTAAAAATGAAGAAGAGTAGACACTTATTTACAAACGTCAACCAATATGTTTAGCTCTCTATTCAATAAATGTAATTTTACACATATAAATACCACAAACATTGTCCGAAGATAGACAAAACTACCTTGATCATGAAATATATCTAGTTGATTGAATATCTCAACCTCGTTCCATTCTAGGAAGAATCTAGTTGGAGGGAATACCTCAGATCCAACTAGTTCCAACAACCTCCTACAAACTAGGAACATATTCTCTATGTAGATACCAACTCTTCCTAATATTGACCAAAAATATTTACAACCACATATGTGATCACACCTAAGACAAGTAGGAGTTACATATTCCAACAATCCCCTTAACAATTACTTGTCTTAATCTTTGGTAGCAGAGGTTTCAACAAATTTTCCTCTTTAGAAAATGCTCCTTTGTGGATTAAAGAAACTCCTTATCAAAAAGTTCTATCTCTTGTCCAACATGGTACTTCCATCTCATATCTTTACCATAGAAATGATCTAAAATTGAAGAAGACTTGAAAAACTTGAAAACATATTGCAAGTGAAATGTTATGTGTTTAAAGCAACAAGTTCAATTTGCAACACATAAATTAAGGATTACTTATGTAAATTACACATAGAAAACAGCATAAACATTGAACATAAACACATGTGCACAACAATTGATAAAGGAGTTCACCCCTCTCCTGGACTACATCTCCTGGTCCAACTTCCAATGGATCATTATTATTAATTGCTCAAAAAGTGCTCAAAAACATGTCTTACAATGCTCAAATTGACAAACCGACTACTCCAATGGCTTCCCAGCGTCCCAAAACCCCTGTCTGGGCTCTTTCGACACCTCAATCGGTCGAAAAATGAAGAAGTTAGGCCTCCTGGAAGTCTCCCTCTTCAAGCTTGCTGTCTCTGGTTCTACAATTCGCACCCTCCTTGAACGAACCTGGCTCACACGCTCTTTTAAGCGTAAAAACCCAGCACCGGGCACAACCACACCAATGGTGCAAATCGTAGGACGGTTAAGGGCGCGCCAGCCCCTAACTGCCTCGACACCTGGGCATATGGCCATGTGACCTCGCGTGTGGATAAAAGGTGGTTTAATCTTTTGAACCATGTAAACCGACTCCCACGTGCACATACAAAATTTTATATGTTAAAACTGGGGTTAATGTTTATAACTCGCGCGCAATTTTATTAACACCGCCCATATATTATATGGTCACATATATTACAATGGAACCACGGGTTATTCAAACCCCACACCAAATAAACGCGCGCATTCAATGGTCGGGCTACAACACATATGGTCCGGTCATATGTAATACAAAACGACCACGGGTCGGGGCTTAGCCCCGGCCCGACCCCCCGCCTGATATACAACATATTAAACATAAATATAATGGTTCCTGTAGTTATAACAAGGAACAAACGGTGGCCTATTGTCTGGGTGGTCGTGCGAAGGCGTTAGCCATGTGGCGAGGTCCGGGGGTCGAACCCCGCGGCCTCCAATTATATTTTACACATGAACCCAATAACCAAACAGTGAGTGACACGTGGCACCTCCAGATTGGTCCACGTGTCCTCATTCCATTCGCCATCCAACAGACACGTGTCGAATCCTCATTCGCCATTGTCAACCCAATCAACATCTGCCACATCATCATCATACGGTCGTACGGTCCTGCCACATCATACCGTACGGACTGTACAGACTGTACGGACAGGTACAATCAGCATCAAAATTTTTGCTTGTTTGGCTTGGCGAATAGATCGCGATATCTTCTCCATACGGACTCCGTTTAAGAAAGTAAATATACTGCTGAAATTAGGAAGACGAGACGGACGTAATGGCACTATTTTCATCGCATTCTGAGCACTTTGAAAATTGAGCAAAATTTGATCCCCTGATCACACCTCCCCATTGGAAAGCTTTTGGACCTCCAAAAGACTATCTCATTCTATGTGAAGATGAGGGTAAAGTTCCCTCACCATTCCAACCTCAATCCACTTGGCCTTTCTTGGATTCGTCCCTTTAAGACCAACTCTTAAATACTCCACATTTCCTCGCTTCGAAGTTCGCAATTCTCCTGTCAAGGATGGTGTCTTCCTGCAGTTCTGTTAGATACTCAGGAGAAAAATCATCTATGGAAGGAACCTGAACATTCTCTCCTTGATCATCAATCAATGGAGGCTCATACAACTTCAAATTCTCAACATTAACAACTGCATACATCTGCATATATGGAGGCAAATCTAAACGAAAAGCATTGTTACCAATGTTGTCGACAATTTTGAAGGGACCATATCGAATTGGTTTCAAATTTTTACCTTATCCTTTAAGCCTCTCCTTGCTGATGTAAATCCACACTTCATCACCAACTTCGAAACTGTGATCAACACGATGCTTGTCATGTCTCACTTTGTACTTGGCTTGACTCTTTTCCAACTGCTCTTGCACCACCTTATGTATCGACTGAATTTGTTCAATGAACTTCTCTGCCTGATCAATATCATATTTCCCATCAACAACAATATATTTCCCAAAGATGAAATCTAAAGGCGACTTGGGCAAATAGCCAAAACATGCCTCAAATGGCGACGTTTAAGTCGAAGAGTGCTTAGCTCGATTGTACGCATGTTGAACGTAGTGTAAATGTTCATCCCAAAGCTTAGGATGCTTTCTACAATAAGCACGAAGAAGATGTACCATTGTACGATTCACCAACTTGGTCTGACCATCTTTCTGTG
>SNQJ01S0206501.1:0-16440 GCA_010110895.2 Picea sitchensis | reverse complement strand
TGTTATCCAGCTCAATCCAACTGCATCCTGGATTCTTTTTCACCTTCTTGTCTTTCATGATCTTTCTCACCTTTTCCAAGTCATCCCACCAGCCTAATGTGGCATAGATGTTGGATAGCAACACATAATTTGCAGCATTCTCAGGTTCCAAATCAATAAGGTGTTTCGCAGCCCATTCACCAAGTTTTATGTTACTATGTAATCTACAAGCACCAAGCAAAGATCTCCACACCGCTACATTGGGTTTTATTGGCATTTTGTAAATACAGTCTCTTGCCTCATTGAGTCGTCCAGCCCGGCCAAGAAGGTCCACCATGCAGCAATAGTGCTCCACTGTTGGTGAAATGTGATAATCTTGACTCATGCTATCAAAGTATTGACAGCCATCATCCACTAGGCCAGCGTGGCAGCATGCAGACAGCAAGCCGACGAAGGTAACATTGTTTGGCTTAACACCACGCCGTTCCATTTGTTCAAAAAGTTGCAGTGCTTCCTTGCTACACCCATGCATAGCATATCCCACAATCATCGCAGTCCACAACACCACATCTCTCTTAGACATTTTGTCAAACACTTTGCGTGCATCCTCTATGCTCCCACATTTGGCATACATGTCTACAAGGGCACTCCCTACAAAGACGTCAGAATGAAAACCACTTCTAATTATTTCTTCATGGACGCACATACCTGCTTGCAGAGCTGCCAGTTTGGCGCAAGCCGGAAGAACAGCGGTGAATACACCAGAATCCGGTTTCGTCCCGAAAACTAACATTTCAGTGAAGAGCTTCAGGGCCTCTTCCAAACGTTCAACCTGTACATATCCTGCCATTATCGCAGTCCAGGTAACAACATTTCGCTCAGGCATTTTGTCAAACACTTCTCGTGCATCCTCCACGCTCCCACATTTAACGTACATGTCGACAAGCGCACTCCCCACAAACACATTTGATAGAAACTCACTCCTATTTATCTCGTCATGGACCTTCTTGCCCTGTTGAAGAGCTCCCAAGTTGGCGATCGCTGGAAGAACACTGGCAAAGGTGAACTGATCCGGTCGAATGCCCATTCGCTGCATTTGATAAAACAGTTTCAAGGCATCCTCACAGAGCCGGTGTCGGGTATAAGCTGCAATCATTGTAGTCCATGAAACCACGCTTCGTTCTGGCATTTCGTCAAAAACCCAACGAGCGTCACCCAGGCTGCCGAACTTAGCATACATGGACATAAGTTTGTTATTCAAGCAGACTTCCCGATTAATTCCAGTGCCAATCATGTGGGCATGGACTATTTTTGCCTCTTGGACGGATTTCATGTCAAGGCAGCTCTGCATTAGACAGTCATACGTTTGGGAGTCTGGCTGAATTCCTCGGCAATTCATGAGATGCAGAATGTGGATCGATTCCTTTAAACGGTTCTGCTTACACAGCATTCTCAGATCTTCAAATAAGGCTTTGCCGTCCGATTGTTCAGGTTTAATGGCGACAGCTTGAGTGGTGAAAACGGAAGCGAGAGCGGGCTTGGCGTTCTGAAACAATTTATTTTTTCGTGCCATTACTGCGATGTTAAGCCAAGATTTTGCTTCATGCTCTCACTCATCCTTCTTCAATTAAACCGCAGATTTTAACAACAACTTCCCTCCTCATCCAGCCCTGTTAAAATGCACAAATTCACTCCTTACATCGATCGGGAGTCATGATAAACAAGTCTCAATTTGACTGGTTTTTCCAATTTGACATTTTTTTCAAGACTCCGGGACAGGGTGCGGGAGTGGCGTTGAGTGGCTTTGTCTAACATTTTTACCAAATCACATTTTTCTTCTAGTGTTTGAATGGTATGGAGTAGGGTAATTCGGAGCAATCTTCTCTTTCCTATTGAGTTTCATTTTTCAGATAAAAAAGTGGACTTGAATCTGGTCAAATTTTTAGAGGTACTCTGAGTTTAGCATGGATCAAAGCTCCATGTATTTGGGAACTCTATCTCAAGGGTTTTGCCCCATTTTAAACCAACCCAAATGTTCAAAAAATGGATTAGAGTTCTGGATTGATCGGAAATTTAAAAGCTGGCAGCCAGAAAAAAAGTAACTCCTAATTGTATTTCTGAATGAATTTTATTCAGCCTGGATTAGACATTTGGATTATACATAATTAACCACTAAAATATGCAGATTTAACAATTTTTCATTGAATATGAGGCAAAACTAAACATAAAATATCCTTTGAAAATAGCCAAAACTTAAAACAGTTGGACTACAGGTGGAGTGAGTGAGCACTCACAATGACATGTAGAATCACATATATATAATATAAAAATTAAAATTAAAAATAATAATGATAAAATCTCAACAATAACAAATCATCTCATGCAAATTCATCATTGTACAATGTAAATAGTGAAATAATAAATAGTATTAAATTGTTGTAAAAATATAAACATGATTCACAAATTATAAATGAAAAAGAAATAGTAAAATATCTATACATTGATTTAACTTCATCATTCCTCATTATAAAATCTAATTAATACTAAGTAAAATAGTAGACACTAAAGTAAATCTGAAATAATAAATTGGAATTACTCAACTCAAAAATAAACTATAGTAAAGAGTGACAAACATAAATTGTTTTTTTATATATCTTTGTTTTTTTATTTTTTATTTTTGCTTTTTAATTTTTAAATTTTTTTTAAATTTTATTAGGCAAAAATTATGAAGACACCCAAAGCCCAACTTTAAGAGAGATATCCAAAAGCTGGAAAACATCAACATGCACCATTTTTTTTTTTAAAACTCATCCCTCACCCACATCGCCACCCACTAGAATCATGTCCCCCTTATCCCAAAAGAGAAAACATGGGAAAATACTCCCCAAACACCCTTGAGAACATGGAAAACGTGGAGGACGACTCTCGGAGATAGTCTTGGAACACTAAACATATGTGAATGTTCCTTGAAAACATATATGAATGTTCCTTGAAATACATGCGAAGAGAGATAAATGAATTTATGAATTTATTTGTGAAAAGTATTGAATTTTACTTCAATATCATTATAATATTAAAAAACTAAAATATCATTATAATATTAAAAAACTAATTACCTTCTTTAAAAGATAAAGAGAAAAATCAAACAATCAAAACACAAATACATAAATCTCTTACTAGAAGATTCAAGTTACAATTCATATTAAAAAACTAATTTTCTTCTTTAAGAGAAAAATCAAACAATCAAAACACAAATACATAAATTTCTCACTAATAGATTCAAGTTACAATTCATATTAAAAAACTAACAAATACATAAATCTCTCACTAGAAGATTCAAGTTACAATTCATATTAAAAAACTAATTTTCTTCTAAAGAGAAAAATCAAACAATCAAAACACAAATACATAAATCTCTCACTAGAAGATTCAAGTTACAATTCATATTAAAAAACTAATTTTCTTCTTTAAGAGAAAAATGAAACAATCAAAACACAAATACATAAATCTCTCACTAGAAGATTCAAGTTACAATTCATATTAAAAAACTAACAAATACATAAATCTCTCACTAGAAGATTCAAGTTACAATTCATATTAAAAAACTAATTTTCTTCTAAAGAGAAAAATCAAACAATCAAAACACAAATACATAAATCTCTCACTAGAAGATTCAAGTTACAATTCATATTAAAAAACTAATTTTCTTCTTTAAGAGAAAAATGAAACAATCAAAACACAAATACATAAATCTCTCACTAGAAGATTCAAGTTACAATTCATATTAAAAAACTAACAAATACATAAATCTCTCACTAGAAGATTCAAGTTACAATTCATATTAAAAAACTAATTTTCTTCTAAAGAGAAAAATCAAACAATCAAAACACAAATACATAAATCTCTCACTAGAAGATTCAAGTTACAATTTGAATTGACTTATGAAAGGCACTATGACCCCACACAAATACCATTAAAACATAAGAAAAACAATCATGTCCATCCCTAAAACTCAGACCAAAACAAACTACAAACAATTAAAACACATATCATTCTTGGAGCAAGGATACCTCGACTCCATTCCAAGAAAGATGTAAAAATCTTTTATGTATGCATACTTGGAGAGTCTATCAATGCCTTGATTATGTTCCTCGCATATATGTTGAAAGTGTTAGACTAAAATCTAGTTTTCTCTTTTGTTGCACGTTGAAGGCTCGCATTAACTATGCTTCTATGCTCCCTTGATCCTGCCATCCATTCAACCACCAACTTGGAGTCCCCATATATGCCTATTTGTTGTATCCCTTCCTTTAGGGAAATATTCATTAAGATTCACAACACCTTTACTTCTACTGAATTATTTGTGTGTGATGCCAAACTATGATTAAAAGATATCCTATATTCTTTCGAGATATGTTCGATGCCTTCAAAACCACACTCTCCATTGGCTTTGATCAATTCATATGACCCATAGAACAAATACTCAAAAGGAGTGATGATCCTTTCTTACCTCATTGTCCTCTACTCTTGATTCCATAACCCTCTCCACAAAAGTTCTTTCCCACTTACCCTTGTCTTTAGTAATACTTTTAATAGTGGTCCAAACCCCCTTAGAAAAGTGACATGTGAGGAATAAGTGGTGGATGATCTCATAGTTTTGTTTGCATAGCATATAATACCTTAGATGTTGCCATTATCTCTTTCAAATATTGTACCAAGTAAGCGCTTTGNATATAAGATATAGTTTCTAGTTGTCATCCTCCATTCCTTGACTTGCTATAGAAACATGGCATCCTATGTTTACTTTATAGGATCCTCCTATCTTCTTTTTTTCCCATGCAAAACTGTGTTTTTGATCTCTTAGTCTTATGGATATCATTGAAGGGAGAATTTGCATCGAGCCGATTCATCTCCTAGTTTATTATGTAATCCTAATTGCTCAACATTTGTCCAACCTGATGACCACTAGTTGTCATAATTGTTTTTGTCATAAATGTTGTCCAAGAAAAAAATGTTTTGTGAATGAAAATGATCAATCAACTCCTAAGAGATCCTTTGAATTCCATCCTCCTTAACTGTTGTGGTTGAAACAACTCCCATTTATATTTTTTTGTTCTAGGAAAAAAATGAATGGCCCCCCTTTACTAAAATTCTACATGAGACTTAAAGCATATGATTGATTTATCAAATCTGGGTAATCTTGTCAGGTTTACAAAGGAATAATTTCATCCATATGCCTTTTTGGCCCCTCGACAATCCATTTTTCAACCCTCATTTGCATGAAAAGCCACCTTTTTATTTCATTTCTATTGGATTTTAACATTTTATTTAATTTCAGGCTCACCATGAATCTCATTCATAACTCAGATCTTGCACATGGAATATCAGTGTTTCACAACCTAAGAGCCTATTGGGATATATCTATTGGATTCATACCATTGGACAATTGTTTTGTTTTGGTCATAAGTGTCAGGTCAAGTATTGGCAGAACTTGAAACTCCACAGTTGTGATTTGCATTAACATGAGAGGTACACAAATACAAATTAAATGATTGTTGGACTTCCCTAATGGGTGACTCTTCCTATTACCTACGACTCTTCATATTTACACTACTGTTACAATAATGCAATCCCAAGGATGACATGTCCAATATTTTCCCCCTTAATTCGAAGGGGTGTTTGTGAGCCAAAGTATCATTCTGAACTTTTAAAAAATTTATCTTCCAAGCTCTTTGGTGAAGATGTCCACAATTTTCTCATTTGTGGAACATTGTCTCAAATGAATAGGCTTGGCCTCTACATGATATCAAATCAAGTGATACTTTGTGTTGATGTACTTAGTTCGATCATGGATTCTGGGATTCTTGGCCAACTTGATTACAGATGTATTATCAACTAGAAGAGGAGTAGAATTCACTTGTTTCTCCTACAAATATTCAAGTATTGTGTTGAACCACACAATCTCTTTCATTTCTTTTGCAACTACCACATATTCTACCTCTATTTTGAAATCTGCTGGAACTTATTGTTTGTGTGATCTCTAGGAGACAACTACTAATCTAAGACTCACGAGATAGCCTGAAGTTGACACTCCATTTTCCTTATCCCCAATAGAGTATGAATCAACATATCTGATCAGGTTGAAGTCATCCACCTTAGAGTACTTGAGTCCAAAATATTGTGTTCCCTTCAAGTATTTTAGAACTCTTTTTACAACAGACCAATGTTCTTCACAAGGATTTTGCATGAACTTGGAAACAATCCCAACAAAAAATGAAATTTTTGGTCTGGTGGTAGTAAGATAAATGAGACTTCCCACAAGTTGTTTGTACTTGGTTGCATCCTCAAATTCATTCCCTTATTTTGATGTGAGTTTCAAATTTTGTTCCATTGGAGTAGAAACATGATTACACTCAGCCATACCAAACTTGTTTAATAGTTCTCCAATGTACTTCTTTTGGGAGATGAATATGTACTTTGGATTTTGAATCATCTCAATGCCTAAATAATAGTGAAGATGTCCCAAATATGTCATCTCGAAGCCTTTATTCAACTCTTTATTTATGGATGCAATGTAGCTTTCATTGTTCCCCATTATCAAAAGATCATCTACATATACTACAAGATATACAACAATTTTTCCAACTTTCTTGACAAACAAAGCTGCATAATCAAGATTGAAATGCTTGAAATTAATTTTAGAATATCCTCAATTAACATTTTATACCATGCTCACGGTGGTTGTTTTAGGCCATATAAGGATTTTATGAGCTTGCATACCTTCTATTATTTTCCCTTCACAACAAAGCCTTCTGGCTGAGAATGAAAACATTATATTTCAAGTCTCCATTCAAGAAAGTAGTCTTCTCATCCATTTGGTGAATTTTCCATCCATTATGTGTTTCCATGGAAAATAGAGTATGGATGGTCACCCATTTCACTATGGGGGGAAAGTTCTCCTCATAATCAACACCTTCTTTATGTGCAAATTCTTTTTCCACGATCATTGCTTTGTGCTTGTCAAGTAAGCCATTTGATTTGTTCTTGAATACCCACTTGCAGTCTATTGGTTTGGTTCCAAATGGAGGGTCCACCAACTTCCATGTCCCATTCTTGATGATAGCATCATATTCCTTCTGCGTGGCTTCTTTCCATTCATCATAAGAAGTGTCTTCTTCAAAGGAATTTGGTTCAAGGTTAGTAGAAAAAATCAACTCACAATCATATGAAACATCCATGTCATCTACATAACTTGAGCTTGAATTATCTACATTACCTCTATCTTGTCTTGAGGAAATTTTGGTTCCTATCTTTCTGACCTCATAAAGATGAACACTTTCAAGTTTTTTTGTGAACCATTTTGGTGGAAATTTCTGAGATGGTACTGATTGCTTAGTTGATTGAGATGGTGTTGAGTTCTCATCAAGCCTCAACTTTTCAACCCTCTCAATCACATGATCCAAATGAACTTCAAGTTCTGATGAAGTGGTTGGAACTTCTTCATGTGGGGGAGATGGTGCTTAAAAAGAAGATTCCAGATATTGACCCAAGATACAGATTCCCCCTTCAAGATGTGGAATATCATCATCAAATTCATGATATGTCTTTACATGAGTGAATCTCTCCAGATGATCAAGCTTCCTCTCAATAGTTTTGTCATTCTTGGTGGATTCAAGAAAGATTATATCTTTGGAAAGGATGAATTTCTTGGTTTTCTCATCATAAAGACGATATCCCTTGGTGGTATTTGAGTACCCCAAGAAGATGCACTTCTGACTCCTTGCATCAATATTTATTTTTTTCTCCTTAGGAATCAAGGCATATCAGGTGGAACCAAAGACCCTAAGATGCCTCACTGAAGGAATGTGGCCATACCACATTTTATAAGGAGTATTATTTTTAAGAGCATGAGATGGACACTTGTTTTTCACATAAATTTCAGGTAGAACTGCTTCATCCCAAAACATCAAATTTACGATCTTGAAAAACACCATGGAACAAACCATATTTAGGAGTGTACTATTCATTATTTCATCTACACCGCTCTGTTGAGGATTGTATGGAACTGTGGTTTGATGTTTGATCCCATGATGGAAAAGGTAGCTTTCAAATTCATTATATGTATATTTTATTCCATTATCAACACAAAGCGATTCAATATGAGACTAAGCTTCATTTTGAATCAATACATGAAAATTTTTAGAAATTTCAAAAGCTTGTGAATTTTATTTCAACAAGTACACCCAACACAACCTAATGTAATCATCAACAAAAGTCATGTTATAACTATTTCCATTTGTAGAAGGAACATGCATAGGCCCACCACACAAATCATAATGAATCAGTTCAATTTTTCTACATGATCTGGATGTAGAATCATGAAATTGTTGTTTTCTATGCTTTCCAAGGATACAAGCATCATATTGCTTCAGTTTCCTAGGAATAGTAAGCAAACCAGAAACACCATTATTTCTCAAAAAATGGAGACTGTCATAATTAACATGGCCAAATATAGCATGCCAAAAAGACTAGATGACACTATACCTTCACCGTGACGAGAGAGGTATGCAACATTTTGTGTATGGGCGGATTTCCAATTCAACTTCAACATTCTTCCATCTTCCATTCCAGTCATAAAAATCATGTTGTCAGAATCATTCCTTATTTCAACTTTTCCACCAAACCTATGAACATAGTGTTATTGTTGTCAGATGTGCACAAGGGAAAGAAAGCTCCTTTGCATCTCAGGAAGATAGAGTACATTATGCAAAAGAAGAAAATGAGAGTCTATGTAACTTAATCCTAATGGTTCCCATTCCCAAAGGTTTGAGACTTGATCTATTTGCAAAATACACTATTGCATCTACATTTTCATTGAATTTTTTGAAGACGTCTCTTCAGAATGTCATATGGGAGTTTGCACCTGTGTCAAGAAGCCATGCATCTCTCCAAGAAGAAAATGAAGTGTTAAAAAATATTCATTTATTCCTATATTGCAATGGGAAACAATGTAATGAGAATGTACTTTACCTTTCATTGGCTCTAAAGTTTGACCTCTGTCTTCTTTATGATTATGTTTTCCTTCTTTGATCTTATCCCATGGAACTCTCCATTTAGTCGCTTCATGTGACCCATTCATTCCGCAATGGGTATAGTGAAGATTGGATTTTTCACAGGGATTATTCCAACCCCCTGCCTATGAGCTTCTTCTTTTCGCATCCTTTCATTTTTTACCAATGTAGTTGAGATTGTTCTTGAGCCCACTGCCACCTTCAAGCACATGTAGTAGAAACAAATTGTAAATTGATAGCTATGTAGTCTCCATTGCTTGTATTTATTGGTTAAGAAAATATTCCAGTGAAGGTACTATGGACAGAAAAGAGAAAATCCAACAATGAAAAATCAATAAGAAGATGTGTTTCTTCCAAAGTCATGATTTAATTGTTTCTGGGATTTGAACACTCACCCTCATCGAGTACTCTTGATGTTGGCACTAACTCTTTCCGAAGTGAAAATTTGCACGTTTTTGCAAAGGATACATGTGTCTCAAATTGGGCTATGATATATGATACCACTACTCCTTGTCTTAACCCTAATACAACTCGAGTTTTGAACAACATTTAGAGCATCTCAAAACCACACCAAATGGCACTACTTTGTTGGGAAATTGGGTCGAAACCAACTAGAATGAGTGTGGATGTCCTGAAGTCATTTAGTCTCGCGGTTCTAGAAGTCTTGGAATTATATATGTGAAACTAGCCATGACCACAAAAAATTCCAACATTGACATTTTGATGTAGGAGCATCGCCATCAACATTCAAAGAAGACATACAGAGGAAAAATCAGTAACCAATGCATGTTTTTTAAATTGGTTTCGATCCCAAGGAGGGCACATCAACTTGAATTTTTGAAAGAATTGTAATTAAAGGCCTTTTTAAATGTTTTGAGGCTGAAATCATTGTAAACAATCCAAGCGATTGTATTTTCTTTAATGCAATATAGGATTGTACAAACACTGAAAATCAACTCATATCCTAGCATAATTTTCATTTATTGTAATAAGGCTAAGTAGGAGAATGTCTTAATTGTGATAGTATAACATTTGAGTAGGTTGGAGGGAAGGCTCGAGAAGCCCCTCTTGTATAAATATATGTAATCTATGCCCGAATGAGGCTGTTGAATCTTATTGTTAAGGTTGTTGAATATCATTGTAGAAAATTGTTGAAAAGAGAAAGAGAGGAAGATGGGAGTTGTAATAACTCATGTACATCTTTTTTGAATGAATATAACAAGAGAGGTTTGATTCCAAAGATTTGGTGTTGTTTATTTCTGAGTTCATTGAGTAAATGATATGTCTTATGTTTTATCTGTTTTATGTGTCTGAATATGCATTTTATGATTATATGTGTGAACCTTTGATGTTCTATAAGTTTCAGTTGTTTCCCTTATGAAACTCTAGTGCAAGGAGTGCATAGTGCCCGCAAGGAGTGCCAAGGCAGAGTCGTGTTTGACTCAATAGCTCAGAACAGATAGCATGAAGCTTTGCAAGAACAAGTGAAAGGAGTGCACAGATACTCAGTGGAGTATAGAAGTTTGAAGAACACCCATGCAAGGTGTGCACTAGGCCGACACTTAGTCAAAGTGTTGAGGAAGTCTCAAGGAAGACTAACGCAAGGAGTGCGTAGGGAGATTTTCAAAAAAATCTCTAAGTCTAAAGCCTTTCAGAAGTTCATAGGGCGCAAGGAGTGTGCCAGGGGATCAAATCACCTCAAGCGATTAAGCTCAAGAGAAATAGTAGACAAAGTTTCCTTGGAGAGAGATTTTTATCCCATTTGGAGGTTGAGTGGACAAGATCCAGTCGGGGAAATTGAGGATTTCTTGTGACCATCAGATTTGGCGAAGTAGTGCGAGGTTTAAACCCTTGAATTCCTTCAGACTTCATGAGTTTCGTAGTTTTTATCTGTTGGGCACAAAAGAGACGGAACTCTCGAAGTTCCGGAGTCCAAAATTGATTTGGACCGTTGATCATAGGAAGACACATGTTTGTAGATAAGGCGGGGACCAGAAGTCTGGCTATCCAAAAGAACTAGGGTGTGGTCATAAGACTTCACAATATTCCCGAAGTACAAAATTGCGGAGTAATTCAAAACCGTTGATAGATGGGGGACACGTGATACCATATCTAGTATTTTGGAGGCTTGGTGCTCTGGAAGGATCGAGGTATAAATCGTTTGGAGTTGAGAACTCCTGAAGGCTGGAGTTAATCTCGACCATTGGTCAGAGAGGGATGCATGGAGATTAGATATGACCTTCGCTAGTTCAGAGTTTATAAGTTGTAAGGGGTTGTGTTGTGAAGACACCCAAAGTCTTGAAGCTTGGAATAGATTTGAGTCGTCCATTGACCAGGACATGTGAACTGTTGATTGTGACCCTTCGTGAGTTCTCTTATTCGACACTCCGAGGAATTTGAAGTGTGGTGCTTTGAAAATCTTTGAAGCCCAAAATTCCAAATTTTGTTCCAATTGTATGATGACGGCGGGCATTGTGGACCGTTGAACCCCTCCGTTGTTCGACGATCTATGAATTCGTCGTTCGGGATGAATGTTGCGTGTTGTTGTTGGAGCTCCCAAAGCCCGAGGCTTCGAAGTCTCAAATGTTTTGAAAAAGGGAAGTTTGGCCCACGGGTTTGGCCCAAAGTCATGTGGAGGTATTTGTTGGTGAATTAGTACCCTTGCAACTTTGAACTTTCATGTGGGTAAAAGGTAAAGGACCTGTGAAGAAGTGTTTTGAGGGCTCAACAAGGGCCTGAGAGCTAATTCAACTCCTAAATTCAAACGATCATTAGACTGAGAGGTCGTGTAAGCCCTTGGGAGTGGTGGGGGTTTGCATCAAGTGGTATCAGAGCATTTAAATTTTTCTATAGATAGCAGGAAAAAGAAACAGATTTGTTCGATATCATCAAGTGGTATAAAGAAAAGGGAATTGAACTCTGTGTGAAAGAAAACTTGGAACCATGTCGCTGAGAAGATGCAGAGATATACTTGTAGAAAAACCACCTATGTAAGAAGAGATGAGATGACTTTGTGTGAGATTAGATGCAATGGAGATGACACAGCGAAGAGAACCTGATGCTAGTGACATCAACAAGGCTGAGGGTGAAGATGTTGAAGAAGAAGAAGTTGCAGGAGAGCAAGTTGTAGAAGAGCGATTGTTGAGAGTTGTTGTTAAAATGGGAGCCAAAGAAAAAATGGAAGTCCCAATGTATGAAGGCGATTTAGATGTTGAAGAACTGGTTTACTGGATAAGTGCTTTGGAAAAGTACTTTGACTATGAGGAGATTGATGATGAAAATAAAATGAAGCATGTTGTGACTAGATTGAAGTGACATGCAACATTATGGTGGGATGAATTGCAAGCTGACAGAAGATGCAAAGGTAAGTCCAAGATTAACAATTGGGATAGAATGGTAGCTAAGTTAAAACATAAATTCATACCCAAATATTATTAGATAATTTTTTTTAGGAAGCTGCAAAATCTGAGATAAACGGGTTTGTTAGTGAAGGAATACACTGAAAAGTTCTACAAATTGAACATCAAAGAAGGACATAGGGAGAATGATGAAGAAAAATTATCCAGGTATATTAATGGCCTGAGATATGAGATCCAAGATGATATTAGCATGATGACAATGAATACTGTGGAGGATGCTTACAAGTATCCTTGAAGGCAGAGGAAAAGTTGGACAGAAAGCAAAGTCAACGAAACAGAGGAAAGAGTACTAATGGGGGTAGAGGCATTGTCAAAGATAATTTACAGAAGCCTAGAGCTGAAGCTGGGAAATATCACATCCAGACAGAGAAAGGAGGAATTTCTAGACAAGGAAGCTATGGTGGAAGAATTTATTTTCCCATAGGAAGAGGAAGAGGTAGAGGAGGATAAGTGAAATGTTATGCCCATGGAAATACATGACATATGTCTTGGGAATGTCCTGAGAAGAAGAAAGACAGAGGTGGAGAAGCTCATATTTCTGAAGAACATAAGAGGAATGTGGAGGCAGAAGCAATGGAAGAAGGAAGATCTCTCATGATGAGGAAATTTCTTGTGAAGCCTGAAAAGGAAGCAAGATAACCCGTTTAGAGGAACAATATGTTTAGAACTGATTGTAGGACCAAATACCGGGTATGAAAAGTAATCATAGATAGTGGGAATACTGATAATTTGGTATCCAAAAAGATGGTGGAAAATTTGAAGATGGAGACGACTACACATTTGAATCCATACAAAGTATTGTGGTTGCAGAAAGGACACCAAGTCATGGTAAGTCGACAATGAAAAGTTGAATTTAAAATAGGTGGTTATAGAGATGAAATTCTATGTGATGTTATACCCATGGAATTTTTTCATGTTCTGTTAGGAAGACTGTGGCAATATGACATGAATTTCATACATGATGGGAGAAAAAATACCTATACCGTTGAGAAGAATGGGTGTAAGAATATGTTGTTGTCAATAGAAGACAAAGGAGTCAAGGAAGAAGCTATTCCTAGCATACTTCTCATCCGTGGGAAGGAATTCTTGAAAGAATTCAAGAAGGAAAAGGAAATTCAATTCGAAGTTGTGATAAATCCAAGAGTCATCGTTACGAACACTTCTATGGATGATTTTCCTGTGGAAATTCAGGAGTTGTTGGATGATTTTGTTGACATAGTGGTGGATGAGTTACCTCACTCTTTACCGCCCATCAGGAGTGTTGTAACCTAGGTATGAACCCCTTCCTCTCCTCTCTCCTTTCCCTATGCCTTCGTTGAATTTTTCCTATTCAGGTTGATTAAGTCAGTTTCCCATTACTTAGTGACTTGGTTCTTATTCGTTTCTTTCCTGATTAAGTCTTTGTGCATTTCTATTTCTATTGTTTATTGAGGGATAATTATATGTCGTATTTGGTTTGGAATGCTTGTCATCATGTATTCCATTGATTAAGCTCACTGCAGGTCGGTAAATCCTTTTTTGTATGCACATGAAACGTCCGTGGACAAATGCAGCAATCCAGAGCGGTCAATTTAGGGCTCAGATTGTGGGAATAGACATGCTAACTTTCTATGGTGGAGATCCATTAGGCCAATCAGATCAACGACTTTCATGCATTCGAAGTGTCAAAATCACGTGGGATTTAACATCAAGAGCGGACCCACAAAGTACGATAATTAACTGAAGTCCCGAAGAGCTGAAGTCCCCAAGAGCTAAAGTCCCAAAGTCCCAAAGAGCTGAAGTCCCGAAGTGAATATGGATTGTCCATCAATAAGGACACGTGGAGGCAAATCCTTCACTTTAGAGACTTAGCACTCTGGGAGGTTTGCAAAGCACTAGAGAAATAATTACCTGAAGTCCTGAAGAGCCTGCCATGTTGCTATGGGCCTATACTACTCCAGGAGAAATTCATGCCTCACAATCCAAAACTCCCGAAGCCTGAAGTGTTGAAGCACATGGAAACCATCAACCGAAGCACGTGGCACACTCATCAGTCATGACACGTGGCACTCATTCTAGGTCATTTGTTTGTGTCATTCACCCATTTCTACGTGACACGTATCACCCTTCTTTCCATGACACATCAACAATATGACATATGGCTTCCACATCAGATTCAGACACTTAGAAATCTAGGAGATTTCCAAGCACATCATTTACAAACTACCAAAGCTCAAACACCCGAAGTCGTGAAGTGAATCCAGACCATCCGTCAGCAAGGACACATGAAGAAATATCTCCCTCTTTGGATATACAACACCTCATAGGATTGCACCAGCAAGGAGACAAAAAATCCAGAAAGCTCAAACTCCCGAAGTGAATCTGGACCATCTAGATCTAGAGGCCATGTGGAAGTAGATCCCTCACTTCAGAAATGCGACACTCCGAAGGATGGTAAGAACTATGCATTGAAAAGGCTTGAAGCCCAAACACCCGAAGTGATCGTGGACCGTTGATCTCAAATCAACAAGAAACATTGATCCTTGCAGTAGGTAAATATCACCCAGATCATAGATTACAATCAGATCAATGACCACTCTTCATTGCAGGGACGTAAACTACTTGAACGTTAATTTTCCAAAGTGGTCCCACAATTGGAACCATGGTATTGTTGGAAGGGTACATGGTATCTTGTGGGGGATTGCAGGGGCCGGAGTGGTGTGGACCCAAACCACCCTCAAAAAATTCCGCAATCACGTGCTTAAATGACATTAGGTCACTGCATCACATCCACGTCATCCACCTTCATGCGTCCTGCCTTCCTATTGGACACCCACCTCCACGTTTTCCTATTCACAACCATCTCATCACAGAGAAAACAAGAATAAGGGAAAATTACAGTTGAGACAGAGTTCACTTAGCTTCCGAAATCTTAGAAAAAGAGAGAGAGTTAAGTCTTAGTCCCAGGTCGATGGAGAATAGCTCCAGAACACTTCAGTAGAATACCTCCCCCTCAAGCAAGAGATCTGCTCATGCAACAAATTGTCTCCAGTGGCCTCCAACAGCTCACAGGAATTCCATTACTCAACACAAATCTCTATTCTTTCACTCCAAGGCCTTTTTATTCCGATTTAGTTTCTCCAGTGCATGCATCAGTTCTGTCTAAGAGACAATAGTAGTTTTTATTTGATTAATTCCAACATTTTCTTAGATAAGGGACAAGAGTGGTCTTCTGTGTATGATAAGAACCATTGTTGTTTATTAATTCCAGTGTCATAGTCAAGTTAATAATTTGTTTTGTGAACAATTACCTAAAATTAGGTCTCAGTCCCCTAAGGACGAGAACCTCAGCAACTTTGCTAAATAGGGGGTCTTTGAATTTTTTTGGGGTCAGGTTTTTTGGGAAATAATAGCACTACATCATACTGGTTGGACCCATTCTATGCATGGATTAAATCTCTCTACCTGGTGAACATACTCTTAATGACAATGTTTCGTTCAAATCTTCTTGTGTTTTTATCTTATCTTGAATGAAGTTTTTGATTTGTGAAAAGTACATGTCATTTCCTTTCAGCTATTGTGTAACTCGTCTTTGTTGATATGCAACCTGTGAAAACAACATATTATTCATTAAGTAATTTTTTTTTCCCTTTGTTTTCTATTATTTCACTAGTCTGTCATTAGTGTGCCACCAACTAAGGAGGACCCTCATCCATATCATTCTTCCAACCCAACCTTGCTTTTGTCTTGATAGAATAACCCTCTGACCAACCAAAAACAAATTAAAAGAAACAATCATTCTAAACTGATAGGTGGCCTAGATTTTCCCTTTAGCAGATAGGTACAGACTGTAACACACCCACTACCATAATTTAAAATTTTGGGATTAATCTCCCATACATGGGAAATCTCCCTAAACTTCGCTTTAGCGAAATGCCAATCCCCGGTTCTATATCGGGATATCGCGACTCGGGAGTTCACGATTCACGCGA
>SNQJ01S0206499.1:0-16365 GCA_010110895.2 Picea sitchensis | reverse complement strand
GTGCTTCAAGCTCCCTCCTCCCTTGGCCAAATGACTGCCCGATGCTCAAGATAGTAAGGCAAACGAGGCCTTACCCTAGCTTCCAAGGTCAGTCCTGACAGCAAGAGTACTTCCCGGAAAGGATCTCCCCAACGAAATCACGACGACGTTCCCCCGCCTCTTCCCTCCGTTGTTTTCCTCAAGCCCATTTTAGATGGTGGAGATGGCTGAATGAAGCCCCTAAAATGTTGTTAAATGTTATTATGACCCGCGGGTGGGTCTTAAAGTGTGTTTGGTTGCTTTTAGGAGTGTTTTAAGCCTTTAAAAATTTGGTTTTTAGCGCATGGCCGAATTGAAAATGCGTGAAAATGAGTGCTTGCAATGTGTTAATTAAACCACCATCAACATATCATAACATAAAAGAAATGTTGCACAATGTTAAACCATTAATCCATGAACCATCTTAAAACTGAAAATTAAAGATAGATGAAACGTGTGTACTTGCAAGATGTAAAAACTGTAGATGTGAAGAGCTCAGCCCATAAACATAAGATATATGTATGTAAAGCGTGTTTGAAACGGAAAGCTGAAAACGTAGATGCTTTAAACCATGAATGAAAATGAGATCTAAAAACTAACCATTCATCCAGATATGTTTGTTAAGCTTATGAAAAATGGACGTGCTTGAAATAGGAAACTTAGCAAAGCAAATGGAAGACTTAGATCATATTCATATCACATGCACATAAGATTTGTAAATAGCATAATGAGAAGATGAGCTATAGCACTTACGGGTTGCATCTAGATCATTAAACCATTCACCATGAAAGCATAAGCATGTGAAAATGAAATAACTTAAAGGAAATAAAGCTACCTACAAATTAATAAAATGAAGAAGATGAAATAACAATCTTATGGACAAAGAATAGACTAAGCTAAATAATAAAGCTACTCTAAGATTTGGTCAAGTTTAGGCCCTAAAGGAATGAGGAAAAGCAAAGAGGGCAGAACAGGAGAGAGAGGGAGAAAGTGTTACCCAACCAAAGAGGAGTGTGTTGGGAAGCCTCCTATGTGTTTTTGGGCAGCATATGCCCTTGGATCTGTCACTAACCTGCAAAAACAGCAAGCAAAGTTTCAAAACACACTAAACTTGTCAAAAAATTCTGTTTTTTACGGAAATTTTTAGCATACAAAAATCTGAAAATGAAAACTTATTTTTGACCCTTTCTAAGAATGTTAAAAGTTGAACTATGTATGGAAATGAATTGTGATAAATGGATTAAGAAAAAGGTATGGGGTGTAGGAAGAATCAAGGGTAGGGTCCTCTTGATGCTATCCCAATGAATCCTTTGAGATGACACCTGAAACTGAGAGAAATATGTGAAGCATGGAATGAATGTAGTTATCTTAAAATAGACTTAGAATGAAATACCTACAAACCCTAAGCTATCCAACATAAGCATAAGATAACCAGAATACTCTTTGCTACCTTACCCAAACAAAATGCTTTAACCCAAGATCTATCATGGCAACACATAAAAACACTCATCAACAATATCACCTCATGTACAGCAACAACGGAATACTCATAGATGCTCAATGATCCTCCAAAGCTTTCTTCTTATTATCCAATGGAGAGGTTGTGACAACTGATTGCTACAAGCCCTTCAAGAACCAAACCAATGAAGAAGTAAGGCAATAATGAGAAAGATAGAGAATGGGATGGTGAAAAAAAACTAGTAGCATAACATTAAAATAATGAAAGGTGAGAAAAGAATGAGTGAATAGGGGGTCTCTTAAATGGCCAGGAAGCTAAGGGGCCCTCTTTGATCTTCAACAAATTAATCAAAAATTCAAGCCATGGGTGAACTCAAGCTGAAGAAGGCAAGAGCTTTTAGGTTGAGTAAGGGAATCAGGAAAAGTGGGAGAATGGAGGTGAGTTATTTGTGGCCTCCCAATGAAGGCGTATTGGTTGAGAGAAGAGTCTCATGCTTTCCTTCAAAGAGAGTTGCTTGCTATCATGTGCCCATCTCCCACATGATAGCTTTCACTTTAATTATTGATGTTTCATTTTCAACAGAGGAAAACATAAGCCAAAAGAGGAAACTGTGAGGACTTGAGTTGGAGTGTGGTTGTCATATGGGTAGAGTGTGTTGAACACACCACTCCCCATTGGCATGTGAATGGGTAAGGAGAGGCCCCACGCCTCATTCAAAGGGGATCTTTCTAATTTTATGTGGGAGAAAGCGTGGATCAAAGAGGGGAAGGCACTAAGTTAGAGAGGACAGCATTATGAGTTTAAATGTGGAGGATGTGTGGGTTTTAAAGAGTGAGAAATTGTGGGAGGTGTGGTGACACACTCTTGGTCAGGGCGATGGATGGGTAATGAGGGACCCATAACTCATATAAATGAGTTATTAAAATTAAATTAAAGAAATAAAAAAAACTTATATGTGGGAAGGGAGATTGAGGCTTGGAGTAAGGCTGGCGTGAGAAGTCGTGAGGCATGAGGAGAGTGTGTAATGATTGGTAAAAGAAAGAAGTCACGTGGAGGAGAGGGAGTAAGCAAGAGATTTATAACTCATATAAATGGGTTATGACATCAATTTATAAATTTATTATAAGCTCCGCGTGGGAGAGAGGGGCGTGAGGTTGAAAGTTAAACAAAAATAATTTTAATTAAAGGTGGTTTTAAAGATGGAGCAAATGGTAGGAAATGGTTAGGATGGGGTATTTCATCATTATTGCCTTTTACTTCCCTTGATTTAGTCCCACATTTAAATACATCAATTACATTTTCCCATGTTACAGGTTTGTGGTTAAAGCATTTTCCCGAAAAACTCTAAGCGGACAAACAACCTAGCAAAACTTGGCCAACTGAGCTGAAACTTTCTGTAGTCCCTGGTCAGAAGTCTCATTAGCTTTCTTTTGAGTACAAATACCCCTATGGCAAATCCAGGGACCTAAGTTTTCCATATAATTCAATTCAATTAATTAATTAATTAATTGTTAATTAGTTCTCAAAAAACCACAGCTATACTTGGCCAGAATTCCATGAAATTTCACGTGTTGTCTTACATGGTCATTTACAACATTCCTAAACACTATCTACCTAAGATAACTCCATTAGAACGTCTTTCACCACATTAGAGAATTATTGTGGGAGTGAAAAACTCAAGAGATTAACCATTTGAGAGGATTTAGGTACATTATCCACGAGGGATAAAAAACACTCCTTGAAAGGAACTCTCCTAATGAAAGGGGAAACCTAAGGCAGCTGACCTAACATGATCAGCAGACTTATTACAATATTATTACATAGCAGTCTTGGTAATCCATTACAAAGGAGATTTGTGTTTGGGCATCAAATGCCCAAGTAGAACCAATAACATCTTAGAGCATACTTGCATCGATGATGCATATCTTCATAGCTGAGTTGACCCCTAGTTATTTTAGGGTGGAGCTTGAGTCTCGAGGCCTTGATCTACATGTACACAGTCATAGCCACCATTTAATCCCGGTAGGGGCAGTGACCTTTGATGAAAAAAGTAGCACTTAAGAAATCAAGAAGATGCAGAAGAAGTATATGAAGAGAACACATATATCGAGTTAGTCACATGAGGAAGTTCCCGAGCTACTTGAGCATTAAGGAAGTAAATGGCTTCCCACGATGAGAACTCCACGAATCATGATATAGAAGTTCAAGAACCTCCTCAAATGACCTTCTCCCATAAAAAGCTTTGCTTGAGCAGAGAGCTTATTCAAGATGGGAGAGAAGTATGGTGTTCCCGATGGAACTACAAGATAGGTGAAAAAGACCAAATCCATTCTCGGATTACATGACTTTGATGTATGATCTCTCCTAGATGAGGAGCCTACTTGCTTTGAAGAAGCCATTCAAAAAGAAGAGGAATGGGTAGATGTCATGATAGAGAATACCAATCCATAATGAAGAAACAAAGTATAGGAAATAGTTCCCAGTCCGAAGAATAAAGATGGGGTATCCTCTGAGGATGGCTCTTCAAAGTAAAACATCTTGCTAATGGAAGTATTGAGAAGTGGCGAATTTGTAGCTCTTGGCTTTCAGAGAAAGAAGGCATTGGCTATGAAGAGACGTTCGCTCCTATGGCCATATACACCTTGATTAGAACCATCATAGCTCTTATGACCCCAAGATGGGGAAGTGGAAGTACACCCGGACATGAGACAACTTTCTTGAATGGGTGTTGCTCGAGAAGTGTATATAGAAACAACCCCAAAGTTTGAGGTTGAAGCGGAAGTCCTCATGTGCGGTGAAGAAATCATATACAGTTGAAGCAAGCTCTCCTAGAGCTTAGTATGGTCATATACACAGTTTCTTGTGAGTTTAGGCTTTACCAGAGTAAAGGAGACTCAAATCTCTACTTCAAATTATGGATGACTGATAATCTTCTGCTATATGTGGATGACATTTCATTAAGCTGGAGAAGAAAGTCTCATCATTGAATGTAAAAAGGAGACTTGCCTCACAATTTGAAATGAAAGACCTTGGCCTAATGCATTGCTGCGTAGGTCTTGAGGTATGGAAGATACAGGATGAGATCTTTATAACCAAGGAAATTACAGGTCGAGATGCCAAAGAGATTGACATGGTTGGAGTCTAAACCCATGAATACACCCATAGGCGGAAGGCTGAAGATGTTGAGTGTTGATACTTACGTCGGTTGATTGATGCCTGCTGTCTGAACATTATTGGATCCAGTGCTGGCAGACACGGACCCGAGACATTTGTTTACCATGAGAACACCTTGAGTCAGTTTCTGTTATAGCCCAGACGTGTTCATTTATTAGCTGCAAAACATGTGATGATAGAGTACCTTAAAAAAGGTACGATGATAGGTTATAGTCTGATTATGGCCGGAGATCATGTTTCCACAATGATGGATACTATAATGATTAGGAAGGAGCGTTGTTGACAGAAAAAACACTTACGGATGTTGTTTTAGTTGGGATTGTTATCCACTAGGTTTACTGCAAAATTTGGACGGATTTCCTACGAAGAGGCAGGAAGGATGAGCAAGCGATTACTCATACCGCGAAATTGATGATTGTGAGGAGACCTGAAAAAAGGCCCCTTTTTAAAATTTCCCTTTGTAATAAGTGTTCTAAGCATGAGAGAATGTAAAAGGCTGGTGGCCACCCCTTGATAGGAGTGGGCACATACTCAGTGTTTTTTACTTATTAATTATCTTTCTTCTTACCTTAGTGAGAGAATTAAATAATTTACAAGGTTTTTTTCATTCGAAAAAGACTTGCTCCAAAGCCTAAGTGTGTGTTGACAAGCAGGTGTTGGCATGGAGAATCCAATGTCTAGTGTGAGAATGTATATAAGCTCATGCTAGAACATAGTGGGCGGGTTAGTTGGAAATTACGGCTAGAATTCGATAGAGTTTTAAGGTTTTAAGCGAATTAATTAATTCCCTTAAAATTGGAATTTATTAATTACGAGTTAATAAGAAGTGTAAAAATATGGCATCGGTCATAGATACCATATTTGCGGTCGTTTTTGGGTCCCAAGGGCGTAGTGTAAACCCATATTTCCCTTCTTCAGAGGCTAAAAAGCGATCATTATGGCTAAAAAGTCGATTCTACTAAAAGGCAGGGAAAGGAGTAATACAAAAATAAAAATAAAAATAAATAAAATAATTTAGTTTATTCTTAAATGAATAAACAATTAAAAAAAAAAAGTCGGACTAAGAGATTGACCTCTATTGTAGCCTACTTACCCACTCATACGTTTTTCCCCTTGTTTCACTCCACTCTTGCCTACGTGATCTTCCACTCGACTATGCTCTAACTCACGCCCCTCCCACATGCATCGTGGCCCACACCTCATCTCCACTCTCCGTAAGCCATCCTCACATCACGCCCCTTAGTCTGACCCTTCCCATATATTCGCCCTTCCCTCCGTCACTCACCCGCCCTCAATTGTCGCGTGGTCTTCGCGTAATCCCTTGTGCCATCCCTCATATTCCCATGGCGCCATATTCCACTTTCGACTCCAACCCTCATCCCCGCGTTCCACTCTACTCGCCTCTCCCCTCTCCTTTATAAGCCCTTGCTTTATCCTCCCCATCACTACTTCCTCCGCATCCCCCTTAATCATCTCAATCCTTTCCTTCATTCGCTGCCATAATTCTCCCATTCTTACCTACGTTTTTCCCTCCCATTGCCTATTTAAAAAAGAGGTCGACCCTCTTAGTCAGTTAGTTGGAGTTTTAGAGGTGTAATTTGAGATGAAAGCATGGTGTGCTATTTTGTAAAACTCTTCTCACATTTGAATAAAAAGAAAAAGACTTTAGATAGAATTTGGTGTACTATCTAAGTGTGTGGATGCAAATTGATGTCAAATCTTTATCTATGAGGTGATATTTTTCTAGTTCTTGCTTTAAATTTATTATATTGGCTTTCTAGAGGATGCTATCATCTTGAAGAGTAGGAATTATCTAGCTTGTTGTTATTCCTATTTGCTCATTTACATTTAGAGATGTTGATGTATATGTGTGTTTTGTTTAACTAGCAGTATTCTCAAGTCTCTTGTGTAGGTGACACCATTTCATATTAACAAGTTTATGTGCAGGGAATTTTAAGACTTACAGGTTCAATTTCCGAATTGTGGTGAAGTAGTTTGTTTGTTGCCAACAACTCCAAGATATTAAATTCTCAATTCCCTCCTTAGTCCATCAGAAGACTCCATTGCCCAAGAGTTTAAAAGGCTCGTTTCACTCTCTCTTCCTCTTTCTCAAAAATATCCAAAATCGGCTTTGGTAACTTGTTGTTGGTTTACTTTCTTAGATACTTTTCAGATTATAAATCATTCATATCCTAAGTAGTAAGCTGTGTCAAAGATTAGATCTAGAAATTATATTTCAAATTGGTTATCACATAATCTGAATCTAGTTCCAGAAAAGTCAAATTTTGAGCATTTTACTTCCCTAAATTTTAAGGCTGAAATTGTTGATTTCGTTAAATATAGCTTTCAAAGTTATGTTGGTAATTAAAGTACCTCTGTATTTCTATTTTATAACAGTGAAAAGAACCCTAGGGAAACTAGTAAGCAGGTTCCTTAGTCAAATTTTGCCGAAAATTGCTAAAATAACTTAGAATTTTTTTAAGTTTCCTCATAACCCAAGACACTTCTAAAATTTTGGGCATCTTTATCCTTGTTTGCTTGCTGTTTTGTGTGCAGGTTGGTGAGAGCGAGATAGAAGAGATTCTTGTCGTTTTGGTAGGATTAAAGACATTAAAGGGACCCCGGTATCATAAAACTTTGTAAAACTTTATAAAAAACTTTGTAAGAGCTTGTGAGCCCCTAATGAATACTCATAACTCATCCCAATAAGCGTTGTATAAAATCATAATAAAATGAGCGGGGCTACAAAATAGCTCTTCCCAGTGGTCGCTGAAATGGCCTTGGTGAATGAATACGGTCATTTTCTGCACAAGTGTTAGCTTAGATCAATTTCTTTTATTTCTGCAGGTAGAACCAATAATTGTTAGATTAGATTTCAATTCCGGTGATATTTCAATTTGGCAAATAAGCTGTCCCCTCAACGACCTCGAAAGGGGCACAATTAGAGTGGTTGACATGGTAATAAATTTCACCGCGTTATTTTACGCGCAAATAAACCAAATTCCCCTCGACTCTCAGTTTTGTTCCTGACCCTTGAGCTGCGAGCTTTCGTCGTCATTTGGAGTAAGTTCATACATACTAGGTTAATTGATTGGATTTGATAGATTTAATTAGGAAAACCGAAGTTGTTAAATTGATGTGCTGGAAAACGCCCATTGACGTACGAGAAGTGAGGCGGGCCCTCTTGGGAATTGGCTTCCTACCTGTTTTGGACATCCGGCACTTTAAGTGGGCTTTACTAGTGAAACCATTTGGGTTTCGGTAAGGTTCTCACTATGAAGTTTCCAGAAAATTAACCTCCAAGGAGGCCAAAATCATTTCACTAATTGAACTTTAATTTACCCATAATAAAACACACGAACTACATTACTTGCGACTCTCTTTAAGGCCTTACGGTCTCAATCATTTACAAGCAACGAAGCCACATGCTTCACATTTTCATAATTTGTCATATATTTTGATGTAAATGCAACTTGCACCTGACACTTGTTTCTTAGTATCCTTTTGATGCAAGTTGATTTGATTATATATATATGGTGGTGAATGAATGTTCATGTTTATTTTCGGTTTAATGGTTAATGGTTTTGATGATGCAATAAGCTACAGATTTCATTTCTTGTACTTAGCTTAAAAGCCTTAGTATTTTGGTAGGGACTACCCCCCCTTGGCTTAACTAGGGTGGCTAGGCGGAGGAGTTGAGGATAGGTGACAACACCTTAACTCCTCCCTTACCCCAAGGACACACTAATTGGATTGAATATTTCTTCCACGTCTCCCAAAGGTGTGTATAAAACGGCAACACTTTTGGCAGCTAGGGATAAATCTTTCTATTCCCAGGGTCGCGACTTATTTTTCCTTGTTTTACTTGGTTTTGATGCTTGTAGTTTATCCGAAATAGAAAGCTCAACCATCTGGCGACTCCATAATTCCAATTTAACTAGGTATTCTACAAGGAGAATTAGGAAGGCATTCTTAACTTCATTCACGAACTTTAAGAAAGGTTTGTCCGAAGGAGGTTAGCTAAAGCCTCTTTTAGTAGAGTACTTAGTCATTTAGGAGCCAAGGAGTCCATCTCCGATATTCACTTGCTTTTTGCTAGTAATGGTACTGCAGAAATGGCCTTATATGCTCCTTGTGATTTTAGTGCAATTAATAATTCCCCACATGCTATTCCTGAAAAAGCCATTGAAAAACTTCCCAGTTTCCAAGGCAATAATGCCATTCGACTAAAATGCATGTTTGATCTTTTATGAGATGTATAAAATAAATGGTGTCTTTGCACATGATTATGAAGATGTAAAGAAATGAAGTTATTTGTCCTTTCCTTAGAAGATGATGCTTGATTGGTACATGAAGATCAACCGAACAATACTCTCAAGACCTTGAAAGAACTCATTGATACCTTTTGAAAGTGGGGAAAAAAAAGGGATCACCGTCATCTTTATGACACTCAACACAATGAAGAAAAATGAAAATGAAACCATGGATGAATTCAACAAAGATTCAATGAATTAACTTCAAGCATGCATCAAGACATCAAACCTCCTGCGAGTGCTATCTTGATTTACTATATTGAGGCATTTGGTGGTGAAAATGAGATATCAACTAAGAGATAAGGAACCACCGACCTCAAAAAGGCTCGGAAATTATATCAAAGTTGATAAGAATATGCAAGCTTGAGGAAAGTCAAACCTTCCAGGAATCACAAGAGGCAGTTCTTCAAAAAAGTCAGAGTCTAAAGAAAAGCGTGATCCCAGGATAATAAAGATCCATCCTGCAATCTAAAGTACATAGCGAGAGATGGTAAGGAATGGGAAGCCACTCATGCTACCCAACAGTGCTTTCTGAGGAATAGGTTGATAGCCATGGAGAGAGGACCCAAAACTTCAATAGCAGATTCCAACCGAGGCCTAGTAATGAAGATGGCAAAAGAAAACTCCTCCATGAGAACAAAGGCCACCTAATGAGTTGGAATCAAATAATGTGGTAAATGAGGTTATACCACCCTTCTGTAGAGCATTTCAGGAATTTCATGAAGAATCTGCTTATTTGGCAAAAATTTGGACAAGTAAATGAACAAGGCCTACCTCCGACTAATAACTTTGTTGGGAAATCAAGGAACTTTGATCACATAAATAATTTTGGAGAAACTCAAGCTTTGTCAATGGAGCATTGGCTTCATTGACAAAGGGTGAGTTTCTCCAAAGGTATTTATGTGGTTTAAGAGTATGATAATGTCACAAAGCTGGCTGGACACAAACCACAAAGTGAGCAGATCTTGGAGATGGCTGGGCATAAAGGAATAGTTTACAAGAGGAAAGGGAGAGAGGATGCAAGCAAATCTCAAGCAATCTTTCCCAAGGTAACTACTCCTGAATCCAGTGCCCGATCTATTGTTTTAGGTAGTTGGATTTCAAATGATAAAATTTTGGTTCTAGTATCAGACCTTCTAAGAATTGCTTCACAAAAGGAAAAAAATTACTCAAGTAATAAATGTTCCCGATAATAAAAAGGTTGAGAAAAGTCAACAGGTTGATAAAAGTCGAGGGAAAAGGAAAAAACAAAGTGACCCACAGGTGATTTTGACTAGCGGAGATAGAACCAAGGAAGAGAATTCTCCTTTCTTTGTCTCTAGAAATAAATGATCAGTGGTTGCATAATTGCATGTGCTTCGGGGGAGCTTCATCCAACATCATTACTAAAGGAATCATGCAAAAGACTTGGACTTAAGATTACAAGACCTTATCAAAACATATGTGCCATGGATTCTAGGAAATTGAAACCCATGAAATCATCATGGAGGAAGTATGCCGATCAAGCTAGCTTTCCACCGAAATTTCACTTTTAAGATGGATGTACTTGTGATTGATGTACCAGCTACTTGGGGTATGCTTCTTTCAAGAAAATGGGAGCTCACATGGGTGGTTGCCTCAACATGGATTGGCGATTGTAACTATCCCATATCCTCCTCCTTCAACAGAAAATTTCAGGTTGTTTAGAGAAAGGAAAGAAAGTACCACATAGAAGATCCTAGGAACAATTCAATGAGTTCATATGTCGAACATCTGACATGGGAAATTTTTTTCTATTTGTTCAAACTTCCCAGCACCAGTTGAAGAAAAAATTTAAAACCGAAAAAACTAATAAGGCTTGGAAGATGAATTTGATGGTGCACATTCAAGGAGTCGGGGAAAAGGAAGTTTGGAATTGTTGGTTTCACCAACGGGAAAGTCTCACAACCTTGCCTTTAGATTAGAGTTTGATGCAATGAATAATGTGGTTGAGTATGAAGCACTTCTACTTGGCCTAGAAATTACAAAGGACATGGGGATAAAAATATTAAATGTCAAGGGGTGATTAGACTTAGTCATCCTCGAGGTTAAAAATAAATTTGCATGCAAGAGTGAAAAATTGAAAAGAATCTGAAAAGCAATTTGGGATACCATAGAAATGTTTGGTACTATGGATATCATTTGATTACCCTAGAGCGAGCAGTCTACTTGAGCCAGGTTTGGCAGTTGCGGCTTCAACCCTCTAGCCTTCAGAAGATTTGATAAAGGGAGATGGAAAGTTAGAAATAATCTTTAGACCTTGAGTACCAGACAATGTTGATAATTGTAGAGTATTCAGGATGACAAACAAATCCTAAGATTTTTTAATAATGTCCAAGAATTCTCGATTTCAATGTCAGTTATAAAGAAAAAAGAAAAGATTATCCACGAGGGAGAATGACTTCGATGAAATCCGACCCCTAAGAGGAATAATTGATTTAGAAAAGATCTTTGACAGACATGACGTGCACAAAAAGAAAAAGGAAACAATAAAACCTGGCAACTACATAGAAATAAACATTGGGACGGGAAAAGTCCCAGACTCATAAAAATGGAAAGGGGTACTTGAGGAAAAGAAAACAATTAATAAGTGTGGTAAATGAGTATAGGTATGTATTTGATTTTACATATGATGAAATAAAAGCTTATAAAGATGATGTGTTTCAACATGCAATCCCGCTCAAAGAAGACACAAAGCTTTTCCGGCAGAAACTTAGGCGAAAAAATCCTAAGTTGGCACCTTTGATTCAATCAGAGTTAAAGAAAATGTTGGATGTAGGCATCATTGCACCAACAAGACACTCTGCATGGTGTTCTAACGGTGGTAGTGTAGAAGAAGAAAAATGGAGAATAAGATTATGCATAGATTTAGGAATTTGAATCTTGCATGCATTAAAATAACTACCCCTTACCCAATATGGAAACTCTTTTTCAAAGAGTATTCTGGATCAAAAATAATGTCTATGTTAGATGGTTCTCTGGATACAACGGTTTGGTAAGGAAAGGGACCAAAATAAGACAACTTTCAACACACCATGGAGCACCTTTGAGTACCTAAGGATGCCTTTTGGATTATTAAATCTGGGGAACCTTTTCAAGAGCCATGGATTATGCTTTCCATGAGCTAATGGGAAAGATCCATAGAAATATACCAAGATGATTTGGCTGTGTTCTCAAAGGAAAGAGATGATCATATAAGTCATCTCGGACAAGTTTTCGAAAGATGCCGGAAATATGGCATCTCCATAAATCCAGCCAAGTCAATCTTAGGAGTTGATGAATGAAAATTGTTGGGTCATATCATGTATGCAAGATGGGGTAAAAATGGATGACCAGTGCAAAGCCATTCAGCAAGTCCCTTTACCCCAAACCAATAAATCCCTACAATCCTTCCTTGGTCAAATTAACTTTGTAAGAAGATTCATACCAGTTTGGTAGGAAACTTTAAAGCCTCTCCAAAGCTACTAAAGAAAAGATGTCAAGTTTGAGTGGACGGAAGAAGGAAGAAGAGCTTTCAAAAGTGTTAAGGATGCAATTGGTAAATCTTCTGTACTAATCAGTCCTAACTATGCTAAAGATTTTTCAAATCTTCTCCTTTGCTACTTCTGAGGATACTATAGTGTTGCTCCAAAGAATGATGATGGTCAAGAGCAACCCATTGCTTTCATGAGCAAAGCATTGCAAAGCAATGGAGCTTAACTACACAACTATGGAAAAGCAAGCATATGCTTTGAGGTCAAGTCCCTTAAATATTTTCTAGTGTACATAGGATACTCAAAAGTTGTGGGATATGTACCTCACCCGACGGTAAAATATATCCTTGGACAACAAGATTGCTTAGAGGGTCGGGGGGAAAGTGGGTTTCTAAATACAAGAGTGACTTAGAGATAAAACCACAAAGTTAATCAAGATTAAAAGGATTAGCTCAAATGCTAATCACAGGTAATGAACAAGTTTTGGACCTAGTCTGTCAAAATAGTGAGCATAGGCCAGCTTTATCTCCAGGATTTCAAAGGTTAGAGCAACACTAATGGTATGTTGATATCATTTTTCTTCCTTACTAATCTCACATGGCCTACTCATTTAATTGGTCATAAAAGAAGAGCTTTGAGATTGAAGGCAACTAAGTATTGTATTATTAAGGATGGATTGGGGTGGAAGAAACCCGATGGGATATTTTAGTTGTGTTGATGAGATTGAGTCCAAAGACTCTTGGTTGATTTTCATTTGGGATTTTGTGGTGGGCATTTTGCAGCCAAAACCCACATTACAAAATCCTCGGAGGCAGTACTCTTGGCCTACTATATTCTCTCGGATATTACTTTCCTAAAATGGTGGGGGTTGTGTGTCCCGTTTGTTCTTGGGAAGCCCGGAAGCTAGCAATACTTACCTTCTGACCCGGTAGTGGAAGCCTTTCATGGAGTGGGGGATTGATTTCATTGATTAGTTCAAAGATAATTCAAGTGGCTATACTTGGATAATCACGATAGCTTCATAATTGGGTGAAGCTATACCCACCAAGTCGGCAGCTGATAAAGTGGTTATGGACTTTCTTGAAGGCAGGATTATCACTAGATTTGAAGTGCCGACAAAATAACCACAGAGATGCCAAAGCCTTTAGCTCCAGCGAGTATCCTCATTACATTTCAAATATGGCACATTATATTATCTCACTCATCAAATTACTATCCCCAAAGGGAAATGAGAACGAGTCTAGTAATAAGTAGTAATAATTCTCAAGAAGCTTGATTGGGGACAAAGTCAAGTGGGATAATAAGATCAAGTTTGCACTTTGGGCTGACAGGATTACAAAAAAGAGTTCAACAGGAATGAGTCCTTTTGAGTTAGTTTATAGCCTTGATGTTACTCTGCCAGTAAACCTTAAACTTCCGATTATGTCGGTTGTCCAGTATAGTTTGGATGAAGACTTTCATCAAGCAGGATTGATCAGATAATTGAGTTAGATGAGAGCAGAAGGAAAGCCCTTGATCAGAGCATAAGCAATCAAGAAAAGATAAAGAACTTTGACCTTGAACAAAGGGATTTCCAAGCAATTGTCTGATCACATGGGACAAGCGAAAAACCGGAAGTCCGCGGCAAGTTCGGCCAGTTTATGGAAGCGAGGGCCTTATCATCCGAGGATATAGGCGGAAAGAGCTCTTTTGTCCTAGCGAGATTAGGCGGGAGAAGTTGCTGCTGCCCATTAAGTAGCCAACTTCTCAAACTTTCTTCGAAGTCATGTCCCGATGTCCATGGGCATAGACATTTGTATCATATTCTCTAAACCTATCCTCTGTACTTTAAATTTATTTATTTCACCGTACATAGCTTGTTATTTTTCTTGTACATAGTTTAAAATTCTATTGTACATAAGTTTATTGTTGTAAAATATTTTGTATATATACATGTACATTATTTCAGCAGCTTATGTTTAATATTGGATTTCATATATGGACATGTTATTGACAAAAAAAATTCCGGTGGATGCAGGTCTTATGATTACGGATTTCACCGTCTGCATTTCCTATTAAAGAATAAAAGATCAAGCACCGTCCATAGACCCGATGTTATCCACCGGATTTGCACCAAAGGCTGGATTTCTGAAAAACGCTGAGAAAGGATGAGCAAGCGATGCTCATACAGCGGAAATTGATGATTGATGAGCCACGAAAAGGCCCCTTTTTAGTATTTCCACTATTGTAATAAGTGTTCTAAGCATGAGAGAATGTAAAAGCTGTAGCCACCCTTGATGCAAGTGGGCACATACCTAGAGATGTTTTACTTATTAATTATCTTTTTCTTCTTACCTTAGTGAGAAAATTAAATAATTTCTAAGTTTTTACACTCAAATAACCTCCAAAGCTTGAGTATGTGTTGACAGCGAGGTCTTGGCATGAAAATCAATGTCTAATTAATGAGTGTATATAAGCTCATGCTAGAACATAGTGGTAGGGTTAGTTGGAAGTACGGCTAAGTCGATAGGTTTTAAGGTTTTAAATGAATTATTTAAATTCCCATATAAGTAGATTTATTAATTACGAGTTAATAAGTGTAAAAATATAGCATCAGATGTTCTTAGATACCATATTTACAGTCGTTTTTGGGTCAAAGGCATAGTGTAAACCATATTTCCCTTCTTCCGAGACTAAAAGCGTCATTATAAGCTAAAAAAGTCAGTTCTACTAAAAAGGCCTGGAAAAGGGTAATAAAAAATAAAAATAAAATATATATATATATATATATAATTTGGTTACTCTTAGAAATGAATAAATAATAAAAAAAAAAAGTCAAACTAGAGATTGACCTCTGTTGGCTTGGCCTGCACCCACTCATCACGTGTTCCCTTGTTGATTCACTCACTCTTGCCTACGTGAGCTTCCACTCGACTATGCTCTACCTCACGCCCCTCCCACATGACTCGTGGCCCACACCTCATCTCCACTCTACGTAAGCCATCACTCACATCATGCCCTTAAGTCACGGCCCTTCCCATATATTACGCCCTTCCTCCTCCTCCATACATCACGCCCTCAATTCATGTGTGGTCTTCCTTAATCCACGCTGCCATCCCTCATATCCCACGCTGCCGCCAATTCCACTTCGACTCAACCCTCATCCCCGTTCCACTCTATCACGCCTCTCCCTCTCCTTCATGCGTACGCCCTTCCCATACATCACTCCCATCACTAACTTCACTCCCCGCATCACTCCCTTAATCAGCTCAATCGCTCCCTTCATTCGCTGCCATAATTCTCCCATTCTTACCTACGTTTTCCCTCCCATTGCCTATTTAAAAAAGAGGTCGACCCTCTTGGTAGAGTGAATTTAGGTTTGAGAAATTGTAATTTTTGAGATGAAAGCGCAGGTAATGACTCCACTCTTGCCTACGTGAGCTTCCACTCGACTATGCTCTAACTCACGCCCCTCCCACATGAATCGTGGCCCACACCTCATCTCCACTCTACGTAAGCCATCACTCACATCACGCCCTTAAGTCATGGCCCTTCCCATATATTACGCCCTTCCTCACGTCACTCTACACCCACGCCCTCAATTCATGCGTGGTCTTCCTTAATCCACGCTGCCATCCCTCATATTCCACGTTGCCATATTCCACTCGACTCAACCCTCATCCCCACGTTCCACTCTATACGCCTCTCCCCTCTCCTTCATGCATACGCCCTTCCCATACATCACTCCCCATCACTAACTTCACTCCACGCATCACTCCCTTAATCAACTCAATCGCTCCCTTCATTCGCTGCCATAATTCTCCCATTCTTACCTACGTTTTTCCCTCCCATTGCCTATTTAAAAAGAGGTCGACCCTCTTAGTGAGTTAGTTGGAGTTTTAGAGAGAGTGTAATTTTGAGATGAAAGCAT